>CABFVZ010002088.1:62529-90842 GCA_902151445.1 Timema monikensis | reverse complement strand
GGAATGCCAGGCCTCCACCGTGGTTCGGATTCCACGTTAAACTGTAGGTCCTTCATTTCATCTCACAATCACCCTACCATTACACATTAGCGTAAGTGCGTATAACCCGAACGGGTAGTAAGACGCGGTGCTAATAATAATAATAATAATAATAATAATAGTATCAGTTTCAAGGTGCCCATTAGGCCCTTATTTAGAAGTTGTGTATCTTACTGATGGATGATATTATAATTAATCCTTGTATTAAATTCAACCCGTAATGCTCTGTCTCTTAAAGACTGAATCATCAAAATATTGAATTGATTATATGTTTATAGCCTTCTTATAAATACCTGCGCAACTCTAAAGTTATGGAGTTATTATCTATAAGTTTGATTTACAATACAACTCATTTTGATATAGTGAGACCATGTATATTTTTCTGAGCTATTGTCATTGTTTTGAATAAACCGTTCATATTGTTGCTTTTAAATATTGCTAATAATCTCCCTTGTTCCTTAGATTTCACCCAATCCCTTTTATATTATTTAATGGTCGATATATAAAAGGACTCAGAGGGGATGTTATAATGAAAACGAATTTTATTTATTTTTCACCACTTCTTTCTACGTATCCGAGCTATACACATTTTATTTACGATAAAGCAGTAGGGTTTATAAATATATAATACATTAAATGTATCCGCATTTGACTCGATGAGGAGTGAGAAACCATTTAGTACACCTATCTGGGAATCAAACCCTGATCCTTCCGTCACCGGCAAACCGGACAAGATTAGCTTGTCAATTATTACACGTGCCTATCGATGACGCCAGCCAAATAAACAATACCACGATTTTCGTGATAAGTTTTTTCATGGTTAACTACAGGTTACATAATTATTTTGTTTTTATTGAAGGATATTTCTAATCATGAGTGAAATATAGCTTATCTACGGTAGGAGAGGTGGTGACAGCTAACAGAAGGTTCTTTATTGCAAACATTGGCTGAACGTCACTAAAATCAAACTATTGAAAAATAGTTTTTATATGCTTGGTAATATTATATTATCAATAAGAAGTTTTATCAAACGATTTTAATAATTCTTTAAACCAAGGTTTGCTTTAAAGAACCTTCTGTTAAATGCGCTTACTTGCATTCCTATCGTAGATAATCTAGAGTTCATCCGCCATAGGAATGATGGTAGCTTACAGCTAGCAGAAGTAGTTAAAATGGTTAAAAGAAAATCAAAATTAATACCAAATTGTTGTTGTGTAAGCTTTGACTGCCAAAATTGACAGATCTGGCAGATCATATGGTTTGGAAAATGGATACGTCATGAGAGTAGATCTGGTAGTTTTTGTTGCTATCACTTATCACCACGCCTATGGCAAATTGATTATATAATTTCCTGTTGACAAAATTTATGAGCACATATTTCGGTTTAGCAACAGGGTTTCCGTGTGGGATGTAATGTACTTAGCGCTAGTGGATAGAAAACACACAATTACGAAATTAATAATTATAGCGTGTAAACGTTTTACTCTTTAAAGTGAGTGTACAAGCACTCCATACAGATGAGGGGCAGTTGAACTAGTCACCTGTTTTAGAAAATGAGGCAGATGAACCGATAATATTATAGAATGAAGACATTTTAACTTTTTCAAATTTAAGGGTTAGAACTGTTGATGATTGGACGCAGTTGGTTAGAAGCTTACTCAACAATTTTTTGTTTTGTAAAAAAACGAATAGGTGGTCACAAAGTTTAAGGTGTCAGGATCACAATAGACTTGTTTGCTTGTAACGAGGAGGTTTAGATTTGGGGTGGTTAATTAATTCTACGTTAATGCGGGTGCACTTCTAGAATAGGGAACCAGAAAAGTTTTATTTTGAAATGAAAATAAGTGCTTTCCAAGCTCAATATATTTAACTATCCCTTAATAACTCAATATTATAATAAAAAATACCTCACCTACTATAATGACCAGGAATATTTTTCTTTGTTTACAGATAACATCGTTTTGGTTTGAGAACCCATTACTTATTTATAATAGTTTATCTAAATTTAATATATATATATATATGTGTGTGTGTGTGTGTATATCACCACGTCTTAATATCTGTTCATGATGTACGCATTTAGGTTCATTATTCTAAATAGGGTAGGGAAGAAAAATGAGTTATTTTAAGTGTAGCATGTCACTAAAGTAAAATGACATCTACAAACCGTAATCTGCACAAAATACTAAACTGAAATAAAGGAATCCAAGGAAGAGAATTAAAACTGATATACTCTACAATAATATCATTTGTGTTCTATTTACTTTAAGTGGATGTTCCCGGAAACAAACACCATGCTTCGACAAACTATTCAAGTATGGCGGAAGCGAAGGCGTGGCAGTTTTAACAGACGTCTGAACCCTTGAACACTCGATGTTGACGAAGGACCTGACTGTAGTTGATTCGATGCCTTGAGCTACGAGCACTGCTGCCCTAGCGGACTTCCTCGGCAACTCTTTCTCCACTTCGATACATAAGCATATTAAAGCTGCCAAAATGCACACTCCTATTCAAAATTGACAAATGCGTACGTTAAAACAGACCTGTTAAAATTTCGAACTGTTGGTTAAGTTTTGTCTTAATGCACTCCGATAATATTTGGTGGTGATCTTATATGTATTTATTTTTAGCTTATCCAGCCAGTATACACACATTTACAAGAATATAAATATATACACTCAAATATCTACTCCAAGAGCATAGAATATTACTAGTAGGTATAGTAATAATACTAAATACAAATAGATAAAACTAAAATTACCAGGAGCTTTTCCCTCACAGCTTAACTATAAACTTTTATTAATTATTAATGCTAGGTATTTAAACTGCACTTTCTGAACAGAAATATTATTAGTCTCGGACAAACCTCACAACCTAATTTAACTCCAGATAAATCACAAAAAACGATCCTCTTAGAGTTATCATTACCGTGAAATGGTAAGACCTAATTACACAAATGATAATTTTTTAAATCATTACGGGAATAGAGCTCGTGACCTTTAATACAGTAAGAAGGCGTGCTACTGATTTAGCTAAGGTGTCGGAAAACCACATCCACAGAACAAATTATGTTTAGGTCTAAAAATATTTATTGGTTTCATCATGTATTATTTACATTTATAGGCCTACTTATAATATCGAGCAGGCGTTCTAACTTGTCTGACATTATGGGCTACATTGGAAAATAAAAAAATTCTGAAGTAGTCACTTTGAAAACACATTTTATAAAGTTATTATTATTAGCACCGCGTCTTACTACCCGTTCGGGTTATACGCTATTACGCTAATGTGTAATGGTAGGGTGATTATGAGATGAAATGAAGGACCTACAGTTTAACGTGGAATCCGAACCACGGTGGAGGCCTGGCATTCCCCACATTTACAAGATAACTTGTCAGAGGTGAAGGAAGGCGTTTGGAAATCAGATAAATCTGTGCCGGAACCGAGGATTGAACCCCGGCCACCAGCATAGAAGTCTGACACCTTACCCCTAGACCACTTTATTAAGTAATAAGAAGCAAAACTTATTATAAAAAATAAAAGAGTAGGCCTCATTGTAAAACCATAGGAGAAACCCTATATATTTGCTAGAAATTTGGAGCCTTTTATTTGCATAATTGGTGGGACTGTCGTCAAGCTTTAAGATAATTTGATTATAAACATTTTATTGCTCATTTTTAACAAGTGTATACGCTTTAAATAGTGGTTCTATGATTTTAAATAATTACAGTTGATGGCTTATAAGGGGTACCACTTGCTATTTTATGCGTTTTGTTTACCATTGTTAAGGTAACATAATTAGTTTATGGGGCTGAAATTTAGTATAACTAAACATTCATATGAGGTGTACACAATTAAATATTTGTATAATTAATAATAATAATAATAATAATAATATGCAATTGTGTACACCTCATTTGAATATCTAGTCATATTAAAGAATATTTACTTTAACTTAGCATGAGTACGGAAAAAGCATAAAATAGCAAGTTTGACCCCTTTTAGCTCGTTAAATATAATGATTTGAAATCATAGAATCACTATCTAAAGCTTACAATCATATACCTGTTAAATAGTACATTAAAATTTGCATTGTCGAGTGACCTTTAATCATGTATCAGCTCATTTTTATAATTTGTTGACGGATGTGTGTCTGTAAGCCGTAAGTAGACCTTTCTGTTCCTTTTCATGCGAGAAAACAACTTTTTTTTTCATACGTAGCGTATGTGCTGCCAAACATTTCTACAAAAGTTCAACCACTTTTGTTAATTGATCTTGTCAAAGAAAGAGTTTGCATAAATTCGCTACACCATCTTGATATGTCAAATTTATCTAAATCACGCCAAATTCCTTAACAACACATTCTCAAATTTTACATTTATACGACGTTTATAAAATAATAAAATGTCCACTGTGTTTGTTGGTCCAAAGGTTGCACAAAAGTAGCGTTAGGGTCCCAAGTTGGGCATGCTTGTTCAAAAGTGAAAGGAAATGTACCTGTATGTGCATGTAGGAAGAGCTGAGGACTATATAGGACACAAACAAACAGCTTAGCACAGCTAGCCGGTATTCGAAACCCAGACCTTCCTATCACCATCAAATAAGATAAGGCTAGACTGACGCCTGCATCCTTTACTGGTAAAAATTAATAGTTTGCTGGCTTAAATACCAAGCTACTGTAGTTAATAAGTATAGCTATGGCCGCATCTAAATATAGTATTATTTTAATTGAAAAATAATATCTGGACCCTAGAATTGAACCCAGGACCTGCGTCTTGGAAGGCCAATACTTTTAACACTGGAGTCATCCAGTGCTCAGGTTAGTTCTCCGCTCATACTTTAAGGCAAAGTCTATGATGAACTTGTAGAAACCATACTCTACAAAGTGGTAAGATCATTTGAGTACTAAGCCTAAGGTCCCGGGTTCAATTCTCGTGTCCAGGTATCATATTTAAATTTAAAGATTATCAAATTAAATCTTGTTCAAAAGCTCACGATGTGAATGTCGCTTAGTTGACGTTACGTTTGAGGTCGTCTTGTAGAGGGCGTCGGAGTGGGCCCCGGATTGATTACTGCGCCTCTTCAACAATAACAGACGCGTTGTATCACGGGTAAGGAACAATAGAAGGTGTAAGGGGAGGGTGCAGGCGTCTGGAGGGGAGATAATTGAGTACCATGTATTGTTCCTATCAAAACATAGCTCATCTAACTGCGCGCGCAACAGTTCCGGAACTATTGAACACGACAAGATTTACAAGCTTCGCAGATTACAAGAAAACATTAACCATGTAGAGGCTTGGACGTGTTTATCTTAGTTAGCACGTACATAGCACTGGTTGCTAACGACTTAATATATATGGTGGGTATGGATGAATATGGTACCTTCAAGGTCGGGCATCAGCATTAGCAATAACGTTGAGAGAGAATGGATAAACCATATGAGGGTAAATACTCCTATTGCACCCAGCCGGGAATCGAACCCTAATCTTCTCAAAAATATGTTTGTAAATATACACTTTAACATCCTCGACGACTGCAAGGCCAGACAAGTAAAATAAAAAAAATCAATCTGGGGGGGAGGGGGGGTAATTATCACAAAGTATTATAGTTATTTAGATGGAAGCAATCAACGCTTTATAATAAAGGATGTGGAAGGCAAAGCTTGAGAGATTAATGATTATAACTACTGGCATGCGCCATATATATATATTATAATCGAATTGAAAAATGACACCTGGACACGGGAATCGAGCCCAGGACCTTATACTAAGCACGCCAATGTTCTACCCCTGAGTTATCCAGGAGATGTTCAGTGCTTAGGTCCATTCTTCACTCATATTTTAAGGTAGAGCCACAATAAAGTCGCCAGTGGCTGTGATATCAATGATAGCTCCCAATAGCCAATGATATTCACACATCCATAACAGAAATTGCCTTAACATATGAGTGATAAATGACCCTGAGCACGGGACGACTCCTGGATAGCCCATTAGTAGAGCTAAGCCAAAGATCCCGGGTTCGATTCACGTGTCCAGGTGTCAGTTTTCAATTTCTTCGATTAGCTATTTGGGCTTTAATAAAAGGTATGCATCCGTTTTGGGGAGCACGTGTTCAAAATGTCAAGTTCCTTTAGTCTGGTTTGTAGGTAATGAGGGGTAGGGGTTTGAGTCCAGTCCAGGCACAATGAGGTGTTCATTTACTAAATTATTTCCTACTCTCCCACCAAGCATATACCTGTAAATATCAATTAAACACTACCTTCCTCATCCCGACTACATTAACGAGATTATAATATAAGGTTTTTTTTAAAAAAATTCAGCGGTTTATCTCAAAAAGTATGCAAGATATGAACACATTTTTCGATCGAAGGTTGTGTGGTTTCGAGGGGGTAAGAAGATAGAATAATTTATTTTTGATTCAATGGAATTTTTAGGGTTATTTTAAGGTGAACTTTGTTAATGAAAACCTGCTTTCAAGTAATGTAAAACAATATCTGTATAAATATGAATATATAAAACAATAATTTTACCAGTTGTTCTCTATGGGTGTGAAACGTGGTCTCTTATTTTAAATGACGAATAAAATGTAGGGTTTTCGAAAACAAGGAAATAGAACCCCGACTGATGTGCGCTCCTTTAGTCCAAACACGCGGCGTTTGGTTGAATTTAATTTACAAGAACTGGCAAGGTCTCCACCGTGGTTCGGATCCCACGTTAAGCTGTAGGTCCTCCATTTCATCTCACAATCACCCTACCATTACACATTAGCGTAAGTGCGTACAACCCGAACGGGTAGTAAGACGTGGTGCTAATAATAATAATAATAATAATACAAGAACTGATATTCGAGATACGTCCATCTCATCACATCCAAATATCCCCAATAACAAAGTATACATTTTGACTCAGTTATAGCACACCTGTGTACTGAAGTAAGGATGTCGGGTTCACTTCCCAAAACGGTCAAAAACTGGTACAATTGGTGAAATTGGTACTTTATCTCCGATAAGTTATGAAGTGAGGTCGGGTTGCTGAGTGAGGTTTTCTGCTGTACACAGTTAACTTAGTTTGTAAGTCGTGTTATACAATACAACCTGTTTGTATCAGGAGTATTTAACAAGAACTTTCTGAACAAACACCAACAAACAGAACCATTAAAAAAATTACTGAAACTTTATGAAATAGTAAAATTTTTTAATGCTGCAAAATATTATGTTCTAAAAATGTTTCCTCTATTCTTCCGTGTCAATACTTTGTTTCTGCTGCATCAGCCGAGCATTAATTTTAATTCCCACCGTTAGATTATTATTGGCGAGCACCGGGGCAATTAATATTGATGGCGGTCTCTGCACGGCGTGACATGTATTTATACATCTGCCAGGGAAACAACACTCTGACAAAACACGGCGCGTGTTTGGAAAAAAAAAAAACTAGAGGGAGATGGACAAGGAGAGCAGAGGGGTCTACTGTGACAGGCCAAATTTTTCGTTGGGCTTATATTATATAGGTCCTTATTTTGTGGGATTTTCGGCCAAGTCCTATTTTTATTGAGTTTTCAGCCAAGCATTTTTTCGTGGGGTAGACACTATTTTTGTTTAACTTGCAGCCAGGCAATATTTTCGTGGGGTTAGCAGCCAAGCCATTTTTTTCATTGGGCCTACTGATAGGTCCTTATTTCGTGAGATTTGTGGCCAGGCCCATTTTTCGTCGAGTTTTAGCCAAACCTTATTTTTGTTGAGTTGCAGCGAGGCATTTTATTCATGAGGTTTTCGGCCAGGCCTTTTTTTCCATGAAGTTAGCGGACAGGCCCCTTTTTTTGTGGAGTTTGCAGCCAACATACACATTTTAGGGGGATTTATGGCTGCCATAAACATTGTTTTGTATATAATCTAGTTTAACTTAACCTAGTCTACAAAGCCCAGGCATTTTCATGTAAGTTATTTAGCCAGATCAGGAAAAGATGCACAATCCAAACCATTTTAGTGAGGTTTGCGACCGTAATAAACATTGCAATGTGTTTATTCTAACCTAACCTAGTCTACTAGACCCAGACTCCGTGTAGGGGGTAGGGTGGGTGTTTGTTATGGATACAAAATCCACGATCTCATTTATATCGGCCACAATGGCATAGTTACGGGTGAAGAGGGGTGTTTTAACCCCACTTACAAAGGCGAGTTAATGCATTTTGCCACGCTCGGCTTACTGTATTTATTTTATATTTTGTTCTACTGTCTGAGATAATAAAATTAAATGTGTACTCTGATTGTGATAGGAAGAACATTATCTGGTAGTAACTAAAGCTACTAAAACCATTTTAATAAATTCATACATCGTCTCATGTGATCAGCAGCTGTCACTTATGTTACCTGTAAAATAATATAACATTTTAACATTTGACTAAATTAGTTATGTTGGCTGCAAATAATTGTGTTTGAATTTTTTTAAATGTTCTTCCAACCAAAATCAGAGAATACCTAGCCTACCTATCCACGGTAATCAAATGTATCTACACTAAATGCTTTATGAGATGACAATTTTTCTAGCTGTTCAATATTTCCCCACTTCACCATGAAACTCACACTAATACACACCATGTGAGTAGCGCATGATGTACTGAGGAATATAACTGGGGCAGCTAGTGTGACCATTCACTTGACCATCTACACTAGAGTTTAAACTAGGGCGGTGAATCATCCTATATTTTACAGGCTCATATTTAAAGTAGTTGTCCTTGGACAAAAAGGTTGGACGTGCAAAAAAAAAACTTATTTACTATCATAATTGAATATCTAAGACGACCGAACACAGATCATACTTTTACAAGTAGATTAATCGTTGCAACGATGGCCGTAAATTATTGCACTAAAATGTAGTTAACAAATTTTTATTGGGGAAAAGTTATATAGTATGAGGATTCCCTAAGCTTTATAGAAAAGGTTTACTCCTCAAAAGCTCTATACTTTCCATTGATTTTGAGCTACGCTGTTTAATTTTAATCAAAACGTTTATTTTTTACCACCTTCACACATACCATGAAGATAACTTTGAAACGACCGCTCTTTCACACCACTTCAGCTATTTTTTGCACCATACCACTTAAGTAAGAATTGAGTTATTATTTTTTAAACAATAATAAATGTTTTAACGAAATACAATCACAAATAAGGAATGTCATGTTGATGTGAACAAAGAAATTTGTTTTAACACCGCATCTTACTACCCGTTACGGGTTATACGTTTATTTACTAGTTACGCTAGTGGTTTTAAGTATGAGTGAGGTTATATTTATATAAGTGTACACAAATTTGCTTTGAGAGTGTGTGAAAACCCATTTTGGAAAACCACCCTCAGTACACCCGACCGAGATTCGAACCTCAATCTCCCCATCATCGGCAGTCTAGTCTACTGCGAGAGTAGCGCCTTAGACTATGTGGCCACCGAAGCGGGTTGGACAAAGAATGATTGTACAGATGATCCACTGCATGCACAACAGTAAATATGGAAATTTGACAAGAAAATCGAATTTTAGTAGAAATCTACTTTTTTTCCGACGTAATAGTTTCCTAACCTTTAAAATTAATTATGGTTTGTTAAAATTGGTTCAAAAGTTTTTTTCTTAGTTTCACTTACCTAAAATATTATCAAATTATACATAAGATTCACTAAAAAAAACTTTTTACTAATATTCCTTTAGAAAATAATTGTTTTCGCATAAAGCCCTCCTTCACCTCTAATAAAATATAATACCAACGCCACTGAAAAGCAGTGAGCTGTTTTCACGCCTAACATTTGATCATAGATCCCTTGGTTCAACCATAACGGGCTACTATGAGGATGAGTAATGAATTAAAATTTTAGGAGAATCTCAAATAAACCTCCTCCCCCTTCCTCCATTACTAATTCAATTATTTAAACTAAATGACTAACACAGGCTTTAATGGTGTGTGAGATCCATTCAACAGTAATAATTTTCGCTCCAAACGGTTGGCATGGCTGTTACTATACCCAACCATTATGACAACCATTCTTGTTTTCCCACGTGATCGGGATACAGTTTCTGGCCAAATGGATGCCTACCATCCCCCCCCTCCGACCCCTAGAGTGTGGATGACCTATAGATGATTTCGCTACATTACACTTTAACCTCCCTCCATATACCGCATGGCCAGATGTAGAGCGACGGCACAGCTGCCAACCTAAACATAGTAAGTTCCGGTGTCTCGGTTACAACAGTGACATAACTAACACTTAGAGAAATTAAAATGATAATTTGAATATCGTTTTAGATTTTATTTGAATTGATGATGAGTATAAGTGTTATTGTCAGCACTTGATATCAAGTATACAGTAAACTAACTCCTAATCACTATCACATTGTACCACGTTAAGACTAAATTGGTTTCAACTGAGGATCAAACCAGACACGCCTACCCCCCTTTTAAGCAAACCGCAGAGTAGAGAAAAATGAGATTAGGTTGATCAACTTGCTTATATTAAATTAGCTCTGCAGTTCGTATTCATCATTTTAATTTTTTAGTTAATTATTTAGAATCTGATAAACATAGATTATTTCTTAAAAACCAGCACTTTTAAAGTGGAAGGGGTTGTGAAAAAAATGCCATTGTGTTTGCAGTTTTTGTATAAATTTTTTTTGACAAAAATAATTCTCCAGTAGAAACATAAAATTTAATTTTCTTCATATGGTGAGATCAACAGTTCTTGAAAGTTTCTCATCTAATGTTAGCGACAGATATTCAATAACTGTTGATATCACCATGTGAAGAAAATTAAACTTTATGTTTCTACTGGAGAAATATTTTATTTATTTTGTCAAAAAATATAAAAACCGCAAAAACACTTACCTTTTCTCGCGTCCCCTTCCACCCCATCTTAAGTACCAGCCCCAAAATGGGATAAAATAATATTTTTGAAGGAAGTGCACTTGTTATTTGCACTTTAGAATTAGCACGGTAGTCTATATTTAAATACATACATTTTCATAATATATGTATTACGTGAATATTATTTTATAATATAATAATAATGAGTATTTATTTATATGCAATAAGAATCCTTTGTGAGTAATTTGTTTTCATAACATATATATTTTTAAATGCACAGTAATCAATTATCAATGAACTAAAGCAGAAAGCACAACAGATTATTGCTGAACGTGACAGATTTTACCGTGGTGTTACTTGAGGACTATATGTTTTCCAATAACACTAAAGTGTAAGTTTTTTAAACAATGAACCCGCCTTAGCGGTGCAGTTAGCCGATACACTAGATTCATGACTTTAATGCCGAGGACGGGGATATCGAGGTTCGAATCTCGCTCAGGTGAACTGAGGTGGTTTTTCCTAAATGGTTTTCCACTCCCCCTTTACACAAATGATGATCCACTTCCTCTATGTTAAATCTTCCAAATTCCTAATCTATTAATGTAAATAGTACCCGAACGGGTAGTAAGACTAGGTACTAAGTATTATTTTATACATGAAAGAAGGTATAGTGCGTAAAAGAACAATAGTAACCAATACGAACAAGGTTCACACTTGACACTGCTTCTGCTGGAAAAAGGAGAAATAATGGTTTCTTCTCGAAGAAAAACGGCCATTAACGCCCAATCGATTGACCTGACACTCCTTTCAGAACCTTCCAGGGGGGAGTGTGAAAATGTAATTTCCTATAAGAGGAAATCAACTATGTACCACAAAAGTAAAAAGTATATCTTCAAAACCATCGTGCCCACACCGGTGGACACGTGGGCTAGGGCATCTAAGTTACTTCTTATAGTTTGGTTTCCAGACGACTGGGAGGTTTGGGTTCGAAGATCGGCCGGGAAGTCTTGAAGCTGTTACTTCCTAGTTTTTCCCACGCAACTGCAGGTAAGTTGAATATAAAATTGTATTTTACTCATTTCTACTTCATTAATGTTAAATATTTGGATACTCCGGATGGGTAGTAAGACGTGGTACAAAATAAACTCCACATTAAAAAAAAGCTATTGTAGTGACCAAATTAGTGTTTTTAAAATACCAGAATAGTTGTTTACAAATAAAGTAAATACACTAAACAAGGAATAAAAAACCTACAGCTTTTATTTAGTTTCAATTATTTTTTTAATCCAACACTCACTTAAGCTTAGTCGGTTGTGCGTCTGTTTACTTTACATACATTATTGTTTTCAGATTGTGGCCCAGGTCAGTTTTTTATTCAAGCCGTGTATTTTTCCACTACCAGTTTTTTATGCATGTCATAGCTTCAAATGGGTTATAATCTAACTTAACACTAGGACAGACACAACATCCAGTCCCCGGTCGTTAATTCATCATTGTGAAAGGGTAAACCCATATTTTCATCAATGATACAATTTTCGGCAATTCCGGGAATCAAACCTGGAATCCTTAGTTCAGTATACAGACACGCTATTGACTGAGCTAAGGTATCGGATACTGAACTAAAGGTCTCGGGCTCAATTACCTGCATAGTTGGAAAAAAAAATACTGCTGAAATTGGGGATTCCCCTCAATTTTAAACTAATAATTTTAGAAAAATAAGTGTGTTATCATGTTTTACAGTACAGTATTTTTTTAAATTAAAATGTCTTAAGAGGGATTTACATGCTTTGCTTAGGGCTGCAAAAGGGCGGGCGCCAGCCCTGACAGGGCTTCTCTCTCAGTTGAACAGGAAATTCACGTGCGTTGTTTCTCTATTTGACCAACAAATTGAACTTTGATATAAGAAACTACAAGCTCAAGTTCCTCATTAATCACACAACTCTTTGATTGTGAGTCATTAAATTCTCTAGAAAATTAATATCTTAGAGCTATAAAGCATTTTTCTTTTATTTATTTTAAAATCTATATTACAAAGGAACTATTTTTAACAATATATATTATCATCATTAACATAGCGTCGAGAATTTCGCGGCTCACCCTTTGAGAACCACTACGCTACAGCGACCATTCCACAAGTAACCGTTTTATGTGTTAAGGAGAGGATAATAAATGTAATAGAAATAAACGTAGCAGGAATTTACCTGGAGATAGGATAGTAAAACTGCCTTTTAGGTCGTATTAAGGCACACGGTTTACCCAAACTGAGTGTTTGTTTAAGGGGTTGAGTTTTACTAGTGTTTACATTAATTCTTAACTTATCTGATGTAGACTTTAGCATGAGAAAGCGAAAGGAATCAATTTGTGGTGCGTTTGCCAGAACTGTATATTTGCCATGACCGAGATAGTTAACCTAGGAGAAGTACCGTAATCAAGACGGCCTTAAATCCATTTCCTGTTTTACTGTGATACTCGAGCACGGGGATATAAAGGTCTTAGTCCCAGTTGGCTGTACGGAGGGTGGTTTTTACTAAATATTGTTCCTCTTTTCCTCTATTCAAATGCGTTTATACTTCCTCTAAATTCAACCTATTGTATTGATTTGTTGCCTCTAGAATCTATTTGAAGTTGTCCTCTCCTTAAAATACGTAGACAATGTGATGCCTTTAGAAGATAATAATAGTATTCTCTCAGAAAATTTTTGAAAATATTGGATAGCTCTAGAATCTATTCAACGGGATCTTCGCCTGGATAAAAAAAAATTAAATGCCTTTTAATACTATTTGTTGTGGTCCATCTCTGCCCAATTTTTGAAGATAGGATGCTTCAAGAAGCTATTTGGACTTTGATACAAGGCTATTTTTCAGCTTAATATTCAAGAACCTCAAAAGTGTGGGTAAAATAAATCTAGAGAAGGACAAATTTATTTCAGGAGAGCGGGTGAGTTAATTCCAGTCGGGAAGAGGGGAAGAAAAATTATTTCCATGGGGAGGAACACTGCTTAACCCCCCCCGCCCCCCTACGCCACCTATGCTTGACTCGAGTTTATACATTAACAAAAATAAAACTTTTTCGTCACTTTTACAAAACAAACTATTGTACACAATTTAACACGTAGGCCTACTTGAATACTGAAATGTTAGGCACATGATAAATATCTAAATTTAAACTTAACTCTATTCCTTGTCCGACTCTCTTCACGTGTCAAATTTAATTTCAGTACAAAAATAATATATTCCATGAAACTTCCGTGCCCTTCGAAATGAAAGATAATACTAGACAGAAATAATGATGTGATGTTGATAAATGGCAGTAAGTTCCTTAGGAGGAGAGCCCAGATGGTGGGATGGGCATGCACTGTCCCTTAGATTGAATAATCATTTTATTGATAGTCATTCATGTTTTTTTTATCTTAAGTATATTTTATTCTATTTGATTTTTTAAATTTTTGAATCTGGATCTCGGTCTCGGGCCCCCGAAAGCACTGAGCATGGTACCATGGTACCGATAGTCCAACCCTCATGACGGGAATGCCTCTTGATTTTGAATTATAAAAAATATCATTAGAAAACTTCTATGCTCAATCTTAATCATACAAAATTATAAAAAAAATACATTTTTGACGACAATTTACTTTTTTTTTCACCATACAAGCAACTTATCATTTGTTTATTTTCAACGTGAACTTTCTGATTCAACTTATTAAGCCCAAACACAAATTACAAACTAATTTAATTACAGAATGGACAGTATTGAGTACCCCAGCAACTGATTTATTATTGTGAAAAGGTAAACCCAAATTTCATCATTTATATTTTTTAGTTCATGATGGAAATCGAATTTGGTACCTTATTAGAGTAGTTATGTTGCGTTGCCGATTAAGCTAAAGTGTCGGACTATATAGATTTCAAATGTATGTTTTGAGGTTCTACTACTTAAGTTTTGAAAATGTAATACAAAGTTAAAACGGTTCATATAACTTTACACATATTGTTGCTTTAATGATTTTTCTCACAGCCGAGGTCGAGAGAGAAATAAAAAGAAAGAGGTAGAGAGTTAGGCAACCTTGAAATCCGCCCGGTGCGGCGGCTAGGTATGCATCAAAGTCTACCAGGGGATTATGACCAAAACTGATTGGATTGTCGGTTGCCTAACCACGGCCGCGTCAGGAATGTACTTGTTATAAATATACAAATTAGCTAGCACACGTGGCAACAAAGACCAAACACAATTATTCGCTGTGAATGCGGTTACAGATAAATCTACGAGAGTTGGAGGATGTTGTATTAGAGTTAGTGTTCGTACTGGAAATATGTAAGTAGCGAAAATAATGGAAATATTTTCTCTATATTATGCTTCCAAATTTAATTGAATAAAACAGTGAAATTTGTAAATAGAGAACTACCGTAATTCACATTGGGAGGCACGTTTACTAAGGCGTCTTATCTGGTTTTGCCATTGATGGGAAGTTTGGTGTTCAAATTCCGGTAGGTTGTACTCAGATGGTTTTGGAAAATGATTCACCACTCTCCCTTCATAAAAAGGGGGTAAACTTTAAATTCTACCGTTCTTATCACAGCCCATAAGTGTGCGAATAGTCCGGACAGGAATAAGCACAAAAGAAAAAAAAGACTCGTGTGGTTTTTTTCCCTGTAGGTATTTAATTATTTCAGGATAATAATTTAATGTTAGCTTAGTATTTTTTTTAACATTTTAAATATTATAATATTTTACAAAGAATTAAATAATATTTATTTATTAAATATTGTTGTGTACATATTATAGATATAATTAAAGATAAATTCATATTATCTTACAATTAGAACATTAAAAAAAATTACAGATTAAAATAAATATATTATGTACTATAAAAAACACATTAAGTCTTCAGATCTTTGACGTATCACATTGTAAAAAATAATAAACCCGATTAATTAGTAGTGCAACATTAATTATTGTCGTAAATATAGCCTAGGCATATTGTATGAACAGGCAGACATGATTATAATTGAGATAATAACTCAGACTCAAGAATTGTTATGTCATTAGTATACTATTAGACATTTTAGTGACGGAGTACTTGTTTCCAGGTGTAAGTATTTGAAAAGTTTTAGTATGCATGAGATTTGTTTTCGTATTTTTAAATGTATTTAAAAGAGTTTTGATGTGTACGAGATTTGTTTTTGTCTTCTTACATTAGCTAAATATTCCAATTCTAGACACTAGTGTATCGGATGTTCAGTATTAGGCTACGTTCTGTCTAGAACATTGGCCAAATTTAATAAAATAAAACCTTTATAGTAATATCATGCTCAGGATAACATTTAGGTGTTAGGCAAATTTAGGTAATCAACTCTTAATAAATAATTTAGAGTTTTCTACCAATAAAATTAGGTATTGATTATCTTAGTGTTTATACTTATTTAGGCATAAAATAATAAAAACACATACAGATTAGTTGTCCCGATAATAAATTAAATCATTATGTATGAAATAATTCATAAAGAATATATTGTTGTGGTTTTTTGTAAATTTACCATCCCTTGAAGTTTACCTTTCTAAGCAAGTGCCTACGTTTTTATCTTTGCAAATTTTTCCATTTTACATTAAAGGTTTCACCTGGGGGTCTTCTATTTTTAGGACACGAGCACGAGCTATGGGCTATACGAAGACACCTCATATTATTCATATAGGCCTCTCTTTCTCTCCATTTCTCGTAAATAACACACAACCCCAGATTATTGAATGAATATACATTCTGTTAAAACGTCAAGACCATGCCACACATCTAACCACACCAACTCACCCTAAAATTGTGAAGAACTGACACGTGAAACCCTAAAATCTAAAACTTTTATGTGGACCAAAAATAAAAAAAATATTTAGAGAAAGAAAATACTCGTACGTTTTAGAAAAATTCTATTTGGTTTGTTTTTAGTGATTGTTCTTATCTTTTTTACTAATAAAACCCGATACCTTTTATTTTTATTCCATTTACTTATGTATAATATTCCACACACACTTTTAAACTACTCCATCCCTCATCGAATGCATCCAATAACTATTACATCCACTCCATCAATTCGTCGTTAGTTATTTCATCTACTCGAAAACTATTGCATGACTCGTTAATTATTTAATACGGAGCTAATATATTTACTTGTTAAATATTACATCCACTTTAAGCAGCATATTCTATTTATTAATATTAAAAGAATTAAATTATAGCTACCAGACTAAGCGTATTATCTTGAGTTAAACTGCATGTTAAAACGACAGTTATAACTTTGCAAATAGCATCGTTTGTTAAAATTATTACTTATGGAAAGATATATCTTTAGATCAACATAAAATGTATTAAAGAGAAAATATAAAGATAAAGAAAAATAAAGGGATATGTGATTATATATATAATATTGTATATCCTTATAGTACATATATAAAGTAACGAATGAAAAAGGTATATACAATAGAGAGAGAGGGAATATAGGTAAATTCACTTCCATACAAACTAAGCAATATGTATATCTTTTCTATCTAAAATTTTATTTTTTACACATGTGCTCCCATTAGACTAAGATTGATGAAAACATTCCCAGCACAACGCCTTGTCCAATATCTAGAGTTGTAATCATTCTTCTTTTGAAGCGTTGAATAACTCACCTACGAAACACTGTGGTTTGAATCCCTGTTGCAATTCGTTTTCACGTGACGTTACTGTAATGTTTAATGCACTAACAACTAATATTTCTTTGTAAATGATTTTCCTGGCATTGCTAACCCATTTGAATAAGCACTTTTAATAATAATAATAATAATAATAAAAATAATATTAATAATAACACAAAGCTGACTGCACCTGTACACCCATTTCACCGTCTGTTTTATCCACCGTGAATTAAGGTAAATAGTTAAAAAAGTTTACTACAAAAAAACAAGTAATAAATAACATGTAAAGAAAAGTATTTATTTTTCCAAATGTATAAACAAAGTTTATATTTATTTATACTTAGTATATAGTGTGTATATATACTTATAATTATATCCTTAGTATATATGTACAGTACATATATACATATAAATATATGTGCACATATACATATACATTTATATGTATACAAGTTTGGAGTGTGCACTATTGATTTCCAATGCATCACAATGAAAAGGAATACATACCTTTACAAAACGAACAAAACTTCATTGACAATTATATTAGGTTTTTTAATTTTCTGCCGTGGTAAAATTAACATTAACAAAAAGTCGTCACTATGGAATACATTTTAATTGGTGTGGAAACTAAGCAATGCCATTGTGGCACAGGATATAATGAAAAAATAGCACGAAATAATTATTTGTAAACAGATAATCTTTTTTTAATATATTGTTATATTAGTATTCTCAGACCACACAGTGAGCTATGATATGGCCCCTGGCAACTTAGACAAACACGGAAATCATAACTGCCACGCAGGTTGCTTCGACACCATCACTCGGCGCTCGCTGCTTAAAAATGCTCCGCTTTTTGCTCCATAGATGCATTTCAAGTTAGTTATTTTTATAGTTTATATAGGATTTTTACGCACGCAGGTCTGTCAAAACCTGGAATTTAACTCATTATGGACTCTGAATCAATGAAATTTCATTTAACTTCACTTTCCCACCACGTGAATACATTTCAAATCTTTATATATTCGAACCAGACTATATCAAATCCAATTGTCAGTGTGTAGGGATAAACGCCTAGGCGTTCTCTTTCAAATTTAATGTGGGTAAATCTTTACGTTATAAAGAAACTTACTCTACTTTCTCTGTTCAAATAATGTTGAAATATTGGCTTTATTGTGATTGTTTACTTATCATATTATTGTGTTATTATTTTATTCTATAAAACTTATAAAGGGTTTGTTATGGCCGCTTATATCAAAATAAACTAACAGAAGCTTTTATATATTTAAATTTATCCAAGAAAATATATAGCACTTATAATACTACTGACTAATTATTAATTACTACTTGAACATGTCTTAGTTGCAATTACATAATAATGCAAAACATGTTTAATATATTACAGTATTTATATTGAAAAGTAGCAGCACCTGAACATGAGAATAGAACCCACGACCTTTGGCTTAGCACGTCAATGTTCTTGCCACTGAGCTATCCAAGAGTCATCCCATACCCAGGGTAATTATTCACTCATATTTCAAGGCAATGTCTCTGATGGACGTGTGGAAGTCTTCAGCTACATTTAGTCCATAGTGATATGTTCTGTATATTCATATATTTATCATTGTACTATTGGCTGCAAGAACCCATTTTGAGTCGAAGGTGGCTGCGTTATCTGATGGATCGTGATTTTAATTGATCCCTCATATGTAGCTAATGATTTTCACACGTCCATCACAGATTCCGCCTTAAAATATGGGTGAAGAATGACCTTGAGGAGGGGATGGCTTGTCAATAGCTTGGTTGTAGAATAAAGGTCACGAGTTCAATTTCCGTGTCCAGGTATAATTTTTCAGTTTAAACAATATGATATTTAGATGCGGCTACAACTGTAATTAACAAATATATTATTATTATTATTAGCAATGATTCTTACTACTCGTTCGAGCTATACGCACTTACGCCAATGTGTAATGGTAGGGTGATTGTAAGATGAAATGGAGGACCTACAGTTTAAAGTGGGATCCGAACCACGATGGAAGCCTGGCATTCCACACATTCACAAGTTGTGATTAATACACGTCTTGTCAGAGGTGAACGAAGGGTTTGACAATCAGATAAATCTGTGCCGGGACCGAGGATTGAACTTCAGACCTCCAGCACAGAAGTCTGACATCTTACTCCTAAACCACCAGGTCTCCTTAACAACAATTATAATAGCTTGACTATTTAGTCCATTATAGTATTTATGCTTATACTTTGTTCAGTTATAAGTTTAATTGGAACTTTATATTTCGTTGCACCATCCATTTGTCTAGTTGTTTTGAGAGACCAACAAGCGCTAGACTTAGAGGAAAAATTGGTTGGCTTTTAATACAATAATTATTTTATATATTTATTCTGTTATTCAAATATTTATTTTATCGATCCATCAGTGTTTTGATTTTAAGACCATGTGCTCTCTTAAATTGAGTGAGTTTCTGTGGCGTTTTAAATACTTTGTTTAGAAATCTAGTTAAATTCTCATCTATATAAATATCACTTATTTTCGTCCAACTATTGTTTATATAATAAATTCGTTAAAGCCTTGTTCGGTATTCATTTCAATCTTATAATTTTGTAATAAATGCGTATTTATAGAGATGGAAATTAAAAAAAAAAACTCTGATGTAGAGACTTCCATGAACATATTGGTCAAAGCAATTTTCAAGAATTTTATTTTAACTTCGTTCTGTTGTTTTTCATATAAAATTTAAAGCATCGCTTCTGGGATACAAAATCTATATTCGATTTATTTGGTTTAGTAATTGGAAAAACAAAACTTTTCTGTTTGTAGCATTTAATACCGTAAAATAGTTTCACATATTTTGTAGAGTCCAATATTTAATTATCCTTAAGCTGATATGATAATAGAGGTTTTAAGCAGCTTGATCTATCTAATCCAAAGTAGTTTGGTGAGGATAAATAACATTTTACTAAGAGTCACTCATATCTTTGAAACGCGTTGCAGACATTTAGAAATCTCACTTTAAAGAAATGTTCGTTATTTAAAAATATGGCTTAAGCTAAAATGGAGGATAAAAGAGTTAGCATGTACTGTACCTATAGGATTTATGTTTTATAATTTTAAAAATGGTCATAAAAACCATAAAATAATTGGTTATAAATAAATATCAAACTCCAGAGCCGCCATTTCCATGATAAATAAAATATATACATATATTTTTTATCTTGAAGTAGGTGGTGTCCTTAAATACATGAAACACTCTCATATAATATATATGGTATATTACACTATATATACACAATATATAGTTTAAAAATATATAAAAAGCCCTCTTATATTAGCTGTGATTATAATCGAACATTGAACTCCAGAGTTTGTGCTGCCTACTTGGCAAACCATGCTGGAGAATCAAACCTTGAACTCTCCAGAGTCTGTGCTGCCTACTTGGCAAACCATGCTGGAGAACCTTCCTTGTTCAAAGTGCGCTATTTTGTTGTGATTTTACCGAACTTGTTTACTCTCTCAGCTCTCTCTCTCTCTCTCCACCCCAGCCCCTTTTCTCTCCCGGTCAATGGATTTTCAACAACGACGAGAGGTAAACTTTTTTTTATAGTACTAACCTCTTCGCTAGTAAACGAAAACACCGTATCTTAAGATTCGTTTACCGGTACAACCTTATGGCAACTTCTCTAAGGAAAATTATGATGTAGGATAATTATCAAGTAAATAAACCAGTATTTTTAGGTAAATTATTATTATTAGCACCGCGTCTTACTACCCGTTCGGGTTGTACGCACTTACGCTAATGTGTAATGGTAGGGTGATGGTGAGATGAAATGGAGGACCTACAGTTTAACGTGGAATCAGAACCACGGTGGAGGCCTGGCATTCAACACATTAACAAGTTGTGATTACTACACGTCTTGTCAGAGGTGAAGGAAGGGTTTGGTAATCAGATACATCTGTGCTGGGACCGAGGATTGAACCCCAGAATCCCAGCACAGAAGTCTGACACCTTACCCCGAGACCACCAGGTCACCCATATTTTCAGGTAAAAATTGGTATAAAATAGGGGGAAAGTTCCAGAACGCAAGTGGTTGGGATGAAACCATCTGATTCTTTGTCGAGATCACTTTCTGAACCAATTCATTATATCTGCACATGACTTAAAACCAACCTAACTATAAAAGAGAAACAGCCGGAGCTCCGATCGTTAATTCATCGCCGGTTGAAGGGAAGTCTTAATTTCACCAATAATAAATATTTCGGATGTACCATGAATCGAACCAGAGGCTCTTAACTTAGTAGGTAGACTTGCTACACTATCAGTATATCAAAAGCTAATTAAGAAATATTTTGTGTCTTATAAAGAGCAAAGAATCAAAATTTTATCCAGCCCTAGTTTTAGAAAAGAGGAAGAATTTTTTAATTAATTTTTTTAACAGGCAAGGAAGGGGCTTACACACATATGTTCAAATACTGAGTTATTCGAACAAAATAAGTTTGACCAAGCGTAGCGGGGTCCGGTTTTAACTTTGACGTTTGGTATTTTGTCTGTCTGCCCGAGTTTGTCTTGCAATAGCTGTAAAATGCATTGACCAATTTTAACAAATATTGGCAGGGGAATCTTTTGAGTCTAAGCCGAGTAACGTATGTGAATGGTTTTTCAATATGGCTACATATGTTAAGATGGTAGCCACTCCAAAAATCTGTCTCTCTGTGTGCTAATTTGATTTAGTTTTGGTGCCGCTTACCCGTAATAAGAACGGATAAAACTGCTAGTATAGCTATGACATGCAATTAGTTTCATACCCTAATTACACGCGATAAAGTAGGGATTTGTTTGGGTAGAGTTAGCTAAACGCCAGCGTGCTTGGCTGACATGATAAGCATTGGCACAAATATTGTTTGTTCAGTTCAAATCTCAACCGGCCACACATTATCAAATTAAATACGGATTGACCTATCGGGTATTAAAACGCCGCGAAAAAAAACAACCCAACAAATATTTGGTCATCCTGTGCCCTTAAGTAAGTTTAAGGCGTGAATAGACAGAAAGGAAGTTATGATTCCTATCACTAGCAGAAAAGACAAAGCAAAACGAAACAGGAATACGAACTTAAAACAAATTCAGCCACCTTGCTGATTAGCTTAGAGAAGTCAAGTCCAAGTTTAGGGGACCTTAGTTCGATCACACACATCCCCAAAAATAGTTTAGTATTTATATGAGCTCGTTTGTTTCCTAGTTATTGAATATTGAGTATTTATATAAGCAAGGCCTCGTTTGTTTCCTGGTTATTAAATTCCTGGCGTTGGTACTGCTTGATTAGTATTAAGGTGCAGCAGAAGGGAGTGCAAGTATTTTTCAGTTTTTATGGAATATAAATTTGTTGGCAAAAATTAATCAAATATTTCTCCAGTAGCAACGTAGAGTTTAGTTTTCTGCACATGCTAATATCAACAGATCTTGAATATTTGTCAAGGGTGTCTTGGAATGATGTTAAAACTTTTTCTCTTTATTTAAAATGTTTTGACAACATTCCAGGACACCCTTGACATATATTCAAGATTTATTGATATTATCATGTGCAGAAAACTAAACTCTACATTGCTACTGGAGAAATATTTGATTTATTTTGGCAAAAAAAATGTAATGCTATAAAAACTGTGAAATTACTCGTGCTCCCTTCTACCGCACCTTAAGTAGTTGTCATTAGTTAATTTACTTTAGAAGTATAGATATTTAGATTTTTTTAGAAAGTTCACTTCAACCTCCAAAAATAAATTAAATTGCAACACACATCAAATACCTATAATACCCAAATACTCTAAAGTACCTGTACATAATGCCTTTATTCATAGCACCGTATAATTCAGTTCCTCTGTGTGCTTTTAAAGTAAGGTTAGGGGGGTCACTTTGTAAAGTGTTTAAAGTGGTATTTTGGTCCGTAGCTTTTATTATATTTCTGGTCTCAGGGTATGAACTTTGAACTTTGTGTCTGTGTAAGGGCGAACATTGAGGGGTATTATAAAATAGAACAAGGACTAAGTAATCAAGGTTCAGAATTTCAAATGCTCGAGTAGCAGTAAAAACCGGATATTTAGCACGAAAAAGCACGCTTTGAAGCGATTTCAAACATCTTTGAGAAGACAGACGAGATATAACGATACTTTGATAGTAAGAAAACTTCTATAAAAGTAGTTTTCTGTCTGTAAAGGCAAGTCCAAATAATATATTCCAAAATGTATACACCAATTAAAACAAATATAAATCACAATAGGGTCATTAATTTCCCTTGCATTATAAATTGGTTTTAACGTACTCACATCAATTAGTGCCTTTTGATTGGCTTATTTTTGTTTTAAACAACTAAAAATGCAATTCAAATATTTCATAGAACAAAATGCAACACCTTCTTTTGTCTAAAGTTTCCGATTTTATTTGGCGCCTCTCTCGATCTATTGATAGGTCCATGGTGATATCACCTGAACTGTAGGCACGTGGTATAGAATGACAATAGCATCTGTTTTGCCGGCGTCGGAAAGGTCAGAGTTCAAATCTTGGCCGGGTGAACTGGGAGTGATTTTACTAAATGTCTTCCTGTTTTTCTTCTGAATAAATGTGCCTTTATTTATTCTAATTGTTATATTACTATCACGCTGTATACATAGATCTTTCCCTAAATTAGGTCATTTTCCTAGTGTTCTATTTGGCATATTGATAATTATTATTGTAGGTGACCTGGTGGTCTAGGGGTAAGGTGTCAGATTCCTGTGCTGGAGGTCCGGGGTTCAATTTTCGGTCCCGGCACAGATTTATCTGATTGCCAAACTCCTTCCTTCACCTCTGACAAGACATCTTGTGAATGTGGGGAATGCCAGGCCTCCACCGTGGTTCGGATCCCACGTTAAGCTGTAGGTCTTCCGTTTTCATCTCACAATCACCCTACCATTACACATTAGCGTAAGTGCGTATAACCCCAACGGGTAGTAAGACGCGGTGCTAATATTATTATTATTATTACTATTGACGGAATTATGTAAAGAAAATATAGACACAATTGACTAAAGCTTCCCGAGAATTTTGTATGACTATTCTAAAATGAATACTATGCGATTAATTTAAAATATATATGTTAGACAAATAAATATTATTTATTTAAACATTTAAAAGAGGCCTACTCTTATATCAGTCATTAATATTTTGATTTGTAAAAAAATATTTCGTTTTAATAGTAATATCTTATGTTTTTTAAGTGCGGCAACTGTTTATGTTACATTTGACACTTGAAAGAGCTAGCACCCACAGGCCTACTTGTGGCGATTTTGCCCGTATGGGATTGTTATAACGAGCTGTGTGTAAAGATAGGAGGTTGAATGAGCTGGTAATTAATAGCGAGGAGAGAGTTGAATACACCCTGGACTTGTTCTACTAATACTCATTGAATGGTGAATATGTAGTGCTACTGGACATAAATTATTGTGTCCAATTTACTAACAGCCATAAAGAAATACAATTTTTAATTGTTTAAGGTATTTAACGACGGCTTTCTGAACCAACTGACTATATCAGCACACGACCTATAAGCTAATTTAAATCTAGAACAAACACTACACCCAGCTCCCGGCCAGTCATTCATCACTGTGAATGGGTAAAACCACTTTTCACCAATTATACATTTTTTGGTCATGTCAGGAAGTGAGCCCAGGGCCCTTAACTCCGTAGACAGACGTGCCACCACATGAGCTAAGGTGTCAGTAGTAGTAAACTTGACGCTGACCTAGAGGCCGGGGTTCTTTACCCATCCAGGCATACTGGAGGGTCTTTATAACAACCGACTACCTTCACCGGTTGGTACGCAGTCAAAGGCACCAGTCTCGTCTTGTCTGGTTTAATGATACGGGGATATTTTTAGATCGATTTAGTGCCAGGCGTACTTACGTATTGGTAACTGAATGGTTTTCCACTCTTCCTTCTCTGAGCTGCGGGTTCAATTACCCTAAATTCTACCTTACTCATCTCTACCCCATTTGTGTAAATATACGGATATCCCGGAACTACGGGCTAAGAATATAATATAAACACAATTGTCTTATCGCTTTTCTTTGATAGGATGGTATAGGTTGCTAATTATTACCAATCTAGGCCATCCTATTTTAGTACTAACATTGACAAACTATTACATTCAATGTTAGTACTAAAATGAATTTATAATTTGTTGTGTGCAAAATAATCTTTAATTTCTTGAGGAAGTGTAGGGGACGCGAGAAAAGGTCAGTGTTTTCACTGTTTTTGTATTAAAACAATTTGTTGGTCTTAATAAATCAAATATTTATCCTATAGAAATATGGAGATTAATTTTCTTTACATGGTGATATCAACACTAATATCTTTCAAAGGTGTCCTGGAATTTAATGACAACTTTTTCGCTTAGTGTAAAAAAGTTTATCATTTAATGCCACTATGTTCATGACAGATATTCAACAGCTGTTGATATCACCACGCCATGTGAAGAAAATTAAACTCCATGTTTATACTGGAGAAATATCTGATTTCTTTTGATAAAAAATATGTTTTAATGTAAAAATTGCAAAAAAAAACATTTTTTCATACACCCCCCACACTACCAACTTAATAAATAGTATCTTCAAGTAAGATTGCGTACACGTTCTTCCCTGAAACGGGGTGGCATATGAATGTCACAGATGTTGTGACAGATAAGTCATAAAAGTAATCTCAAACTACATAAGTTGGAGAAAGTTTGATATATTTTATTGTTTACATGGTAAAAATGACTATCAAATTAAAGCTTCAATTATAGGTATAAACATAATTCAAATTCCATATCACAAGTATTTCAAGAAAAGTTTTTCACATGATGTGTTTTCGGGTTTAAATAAGGCATAGTGTTTAATATGTTTGTGTTTTAGCATTTTTCACACTTTACCTTATAAATAAACTACATAGGGCCTAGAGTTCAATTCAAGAGGGTTTAAAAATTTGAAATATTACAAAAAAGAATTTCCAAGCTTAATTTTATTTATTTTTATTTCATGTCAAACTATTAGAGACTAAAACTATGGTAGCGAACCAAATAACACAGGTGTAGCAAAACCAATTTCAAGAAAATGCATTAACACTTGCCTGAAGAGAGTATGATGAACCACTAATTGAAAGAAAATTACTTGTGGACCTTTCCGGGATATGAACCTAATATATTACAATGCATTATGAAATTGTTACACAGCCTTAAGTTTTTAGTGGAAAAGATTGTTAGACTTAGCGTGCTTATCTTTTCAATCAGCTCTTTCTTTTACGCAAAGTCCTACTATGTAAAGCTTGCAGCTTAATGTCCCAATTTTACAAATATTCAAGGTTTTACTTTTCGTAAATCTTCGGAGAGAGAAGAATTATGATCATTAAAACAGTAAAACTCGATATTTTGATAAAATCGACGTTTCATGAACCACTTGACCTGAAAAAGTGGTTTTCATGATGCCGTCTGTCTGTATCTTGACCTAAAGCCGAAACCATTTTACTGATCTGGCAAAAACTTGGTATCTAGAGTTTTAATAATGTTCCTGTGAGGAGGTTTTTGGAATTAGATATATAACCCTAAATTTAAGGGTAGTGAAGGTGAAAAGAGGAAAATGTATTGTATTAAAATCTGCTCTATAAATTTTGATAAATTTGTTTAACATTACAAACAAAATGGGCGTCTAATTTTTTTCATTAAGATGATGTTAAGGCTAGTTTAAATAAGAGTAAATTTGATATTTTTATTATTAGTCTGCAAATCTTTGAGACAATAGTCTACCATTGCTACAAAGTTATACTATTCAAAATAAAAAACCTTTATTTGAAACATATTTTTTATAAAACCAACATTTTCTGAGCTATAAGCAAATATATTATTTTAATGGGGGGCTGGTAAATGGCGGATTTTACTACCACACACTCGAGAAATTCTTATTTTCTCAGTGTGTAACATTGTAGCCTATATTATTTAATTTATGCTCCTTTGGTAGAATGTGATGATCTTTTTTTTAACTATGTTTTAGCAACAATGTATATAATCTTGTTTCACATATTTAGTAGTTTTAAATAAATATCTCTATTTTCAGGTGATGGAGCAAGAAAATCTGTGGGGTACAGAGCGTACCACTTATTGTGTATGTGTAATTCATTGTTTTTCCCCTGTTTTTTTTTTCCAAACCCCCAAAAATCCTGTGTTTTTCTAGTTCTACCGTTTTCGGATGCGTAGCAACCATGCGCTAAGTTTACCCGGATGAGATTATAGCCTCAACCTTCCCATTGCCAGGAAACAAGACCAGGTTAATCTGAGAATAAACACGCGTATCCACCATTTTGCGTCGTAATCATAATAATAATAATAGCAATGACAACTGTAGGAATGACCACAATCTTATCATTTTACTGACAATAACTACCCGCCTCGGTGGCGTAGTTAGCTAGTACGCTAGTTTCGTGTTGAGCTAGAGAGTGCCGAGGACGCGAAGATTGAGGTTAGAATCTCGGTCGGGTTAACTGGGGGTGGTTTTCCCTATAATTTTACCACCCTCCATGCAAATGTGGGTTCACTTCCTCTATATTCAACCTTCACAACTCCTAGCCCATTATCGTAATTAATATTTATTATTATTATTATTTAGCACCACGTATTACTAACCGTTCGGGTTATACACTTTAAGTACTAATTACGCTAATGACTTAGGAATTGGGAAGGTTGAATTAGAGGAAGT
>CABFVZ010002088.1:41717-60143 GCA_902151445.1 Timema monikensis | reverse complement strand
CCACCGTGGTTCGGATTCCACGTTAAACTGTAGGTCCTTCATTTCATCTCACAATCACCCTACCATTACACATTAGCGTAAGTGCGTATAACCCGAACGGGTAGTAAGACGCGGTGCTAATAATAATAATAATAATAATAATAATAATAATTTTAAAATCCATTACTGTTTCCAGCCTGTGGCCTGGCACAGTTTTTTTTTATTCAAGCCATTTATTTTTCACTATCGGCTTTCTAGGCCTGTCGTAGCTTCATATGCTTTATAATCTATGACTAGAACAAGCACCACATCTAGTCTAGGGCCGTTAATTTATCACTGAGAAATGGTAAACACACATTTTAGCAACTATACATTTTTCAACCATGATAGGAATCGAACCCGGGACTATACAGAGATGCTACCGACTGATGTAAGGTGTCGTTTTCTCGTTTAGTTAAACATTAGTATGTATACGAATGTGCTACACAATGGCGGCAGAACGTTACTAATGTGTGTAACAATTATAACAAAAAGTACTTTTTGAAAAGCTTGTCTCCCAAATCAAAGACGGGGTACGGGGATCCTATCCAAGCAAACATTTGAAAATCGGATAAACTTAGGAATTATTTGGAGTGGTGCTCGTTCGGTAACTTTTGAAGAATAGACTCCTCTATAATATATTTGGAATGGTCCTACCCCATAAAACTTTGAAATTTGGATACCCTTCAAAGATATTTAGAGTGGACCTCAACCATAAGTTTTCTGAAAATTATATTACTCAAGAAGCTATTGTAAATGGTCTTACCCGAGCAAGTGTATTAAAATTTGGATGCCCTCATTAAAAGTTGTCCTCACCTAGAATTTTTTTTTAAATTAGGTGATTCTAAACCAGGGGTTTCCAACTTAAAAGTGGCCGAGGGCCATCCGCGAGTCTTGTGATGGACCAGGCCACATCATAATCAGATGGGTTTTTTCAAGCTATACAAAACCATAACAGGTATTTAATTGTGAATGAAATAATAAGCGGTAGTTTAAACATTTTTAGCTACAAATTAAACGAATTTTCCTATTAATTTACACAAACGTGGATACATTAATTTCTTCCTACATATTATATTAAACATCAACATCAGATGGAGCTTTAATAGATTCTTTCCTTACAAGTCAAATCTTCCCGTTGATAAGCTAAAAACATCAATTATTTTAGAACAGTAAATTACTTTTACAAGAAACCTCGTGGGCCGCAAAGAAGGCATCGCGGGACGCCAGTTGGAAACCCCGGCTCTATAAGCTATTTGAAGTGGTACTTGCTCAGCAAATATTTTGAAAATTGGATGCCTCTTAAGTTATTTAGAGTGGTCTTCAAATGAGGTTTTTTGAATATTTAGTGCCTTTCTAAACAAATTCACTGACAAATTTTTCAAAGTTGTACATCTCTAATAGCTATTTGGAGTTTGATGCAAGACCATATTAAAGCTTCATATTTGAAAATATCATATGGGAGTGAAATAAATGTAGGGGAGTAGAATTTATTCCATAAGAGGAGAGAGGGGCAGACATTTTAAGGGTGTAGGGGAAGTCCCCCCTCAGCCCAGTTTCACCCCCATTGGCTACGACTTACAATGACAACACAAAACTAAAATATGATTCTGGTGGAATAAACTTATATAATATATAAACATAGTCTTTTACGGTAAACATTTATAAGACATTTTTATATAATCAATATTATTTCAGAGGTGTTGATATTATCTAACATAAGTGACAGCTTCAGATCACATGACTTGACATTTTATAAATATATTAATACTTTTAGTAAATGTTGCACTCAAAAAATATTCTTTGAATGGCAGCACGTTTTCATGCTAACCAACATGTGATTGGCTCGAGCCCTAGACCATACATTTCAAGTCAAGTAACTTGTAATTTTTCTGGAAATTTATTGTCAAATTGAGTTTAAGAAAATGCATGTAGCTTAGTTTGTTCACACCTTTAAATATAGGTTTTTATTATTTTAAAATTTCTGAAAAAAAAATTGCAATATTCAAGCGATTTTTCTAAATTTTTTTCCCAATACTCAAAATAGAAGCTTAATTCCCTGTTATCTCCATCAGTGGCCACCCTACTAATGTTAAATTGGAAATATGTAGGCCTAAATATTTTTTATGAAAATGCTTAATCTAGGTTAAATGGTTTTATGGCTATATCTGCCGGGGAATTTTAGAAGTTTATTTGACTTAAGATATGGAACATAGCCCTACTTAATAAATTATTTTCAAAGGGAAAAAAACTGAACACTGTTTATAAAAAAGGGTTGTAGAAATTTTTGGTAAATTTCTCTTATTTGAACTATTTAGATTGACAACTAAACATACAACAGACACTAAACATACTACATACAATAAAAATACAACAAACACTAAAAATACAACAGACACCAATTACACAAAAAAAACTAAATAAACAACACACACTAAACATACAGCTTAAACTAAACATAAAACAGACACTAATTGTACAACAAATCCTAAACATACTTTAATAATATTCGTTCAAGTCGAGTATTAAAACTTAAAACATTAATCTTCTTGGACTTAATTTCTGTTATGTTGGCGCAGGCAAAAATACGTAAATTTAAATGATACATGTGTTAAAATCACTCTCAAAAGTATAAATTCAAACTAATTATCACATAGTACAATATACATATTAGTTACAAGCCAAATAATAATGTGGTTAATTTTATTGGTTATAGTTTAAACTTAAAAATGAATTTCCCATCAAATAATAATATAGTTAAAGGGTAGAGTGAAGTAATAAAACTTTTCACATATAAATAAGTGGTTTATTTTCTACCAACAAATGTAAATAAATAACATATATATTTGTATTGATAGTGAAAACTCATTATTGTTTGTATTTACGACTCTTCGACTCAACCATGTCAACACATTTTATTTCCCCCCTCGTTGTTCAGAAACTGAATGAGTTTCCTAAAGTGGGGTTTTATTTGCGTGCAAAGTGAGTTTTTTTTCAATGTTGTTGAACCATCACCCCTCCCCCTTTACCACTATTTAACTGTGGAACGAAGTCCTTCACAACCTGGACCCCCTCCACACCATCTCTTCGATTAAATCTCAGCCCCCTCTTTCCCCTTTTGCAATGTTTGAAAGCATCAGTTCGTTTCTCTAACTTTGAACATAGTGTGGGAAGGACTACACACCACCAAGAAGGAAGACCTTAAGTACACGCTAGTATTCCTGAAACACTTAGATATTCCTGTTTACAATTTGTATCTTGATTTAAAGTTGAGGATTACAAAATGTTACTCGTGATTAAAATTAAACATTGATCATCGTCCATCGCTCAATGGGATTTTATTTTTACTGTGGTATGTTTTCAATTTATATTTTTTTTGCTAAAAAACTTTTACACGTATAATTTAAGACCTACCCGCTTCAGTGGCTGCGTGGTCTAACGCGCTACTCTCGTGTTGGACTAGACTGCCGAAGACGGGAAGATTGGGGTTCAATCCCGGTAGGGTGCAGTGAGGGTGTTTTTCCCTAAATGGTTTTCCACCTTTTTTTCCCACGCAAATGTGGATGCACTTTATCTCCATTAAACCTTCCTAATCCCTAAGCCATTAGTGTAACTAGTACATAGGCGTATTACCCGAATGGGTAGTAAGACGCGGTGCTAAAAAAAAATTAAGACCTAGCTTATTTATTATGAATATATATTATAGAGCCTAACTGATTAACTCAAATTTAATAACACATATTAAATATATGTTTAATATTGTGTTTTATTTGTATTGGTAGGAATAATTTGTTTATTCAGTTAATATTGAATATTGATAATGACGAAGAAAATTTATTTTAGGAAAAATTAACCGTATTTGCCTGGAGGGAAAAGAGAAATCACTCACGGAAAAACACCCTCAGTACTCGCATTCGAACCCCGACTTCATTATCACAAGAAAATCCATCAGTATTTTTGTTTACTATTATTTTTTTAGCTTCACGTTGGTTTCAGGCTACTATACCTTTATTTATCAATTAAGCTAATGCACTATGGATGAGGAAGGTTGAATTTAGAGGATGTGTTCTAGAATTTGCGTGGAGGGAGAGTGAAGAACCATTTAAGGAAAAACTACTCTCAGCACATCTGACCGGGAATCGAATGCCAACCTTCCCGTCATCAGTCTAATGTGAGAGCTACGCCTTAGACCATTTGATCACCGAAGCGGGTAGGTGCTATATTCTTCTGGATATGACCAGACTTGTATTGAGTGTAGTTACGATCTTCTTGATTATTTAGATTTAAGGTATTGGTAAAAGGATATGTATAAGTTGAAGTGGGTTTTCAATTTCAATTTATGTATTTACTTGCTATGGGGGAAGCTTTCACTTCACACACGCAGGAGAACCCTAACTTCAAAGCTTTCTGCGTACACGAGATGCGCATGCGCGAAGGTGCATCCCTTCTCAATCCCTTTATCCACACTGATCGATCTTTCTCTCTCTCTCCAACCAAGGATCTTAGCTATAACGAGCGTTATGTGTGGGTATATGATACAAGAATGGCAAATAAGAGCAAGTTCATAGTAATTTGCCTGTAGGGAAAGTTGGGAAACAGCTGTTGACCAATCACGGCCTCTAGGATGATAGTCAGGAACATTATCAGTGAAGTCAATACTATACAATAAAATTTTGATAGGAGGGTTTTTAATAACATTTCTTGATGACAAAAATGATAACTTTTATAGGTAGTGATAATATCTATTACAAGTGACAGGTGTAGATAACGGTCATTAAGTAAGCAAAGATGAAATTAAATTTAGTAACTTTTTTAGCTGACATAAGAGGCGCACTATAATAACGTAGATAACAAACCTTGAAGGAAATATTTTTTGTACCAAGTCTTACTACCCGTTTGGGTTATACGCGTATGTACTAATCACGCTAGTTGTTTTAGGTATTATAAGAGGTTATATTTAGAGGAGGTGCACTGACATTTGTGGGTGGGGGGGCGAGTGGAAAATCATTTTGGGGGTAGAAAACCCAGTACACCCAACAAAGATTCGAACCTTGATCTCCCCTTCATTGACAGTTTATTATATTGCGAGAATGACGCCTTGGATTATGCAGACACTGAAGTTGGTTTGAAAGTAGTAAATTAATTCACAACAAACAGGCTAGTAAACAAAATCGCAAAACTGCCAAATTTATTATAAATATGTCTTAGTCTGGTTTACAGTGACTTGAAATGTTACGCGAATTTGTGGGCTTGAGGACTAAAATTTTAGGCTCATCTTGTCTGATTTTTCCTGTGATGGGAGCTGGGGGATATCAAACAACACAATGCAAATTAATATCCCTAAGTAGTCCAAGCACACGTTCTACTAGATAGCTAACGTTTCCCTTCACACTTACTAGAATGTGCCTATAGTTGGCAATAGTTGGATAGTTGACCCATTGTGCGCATACGCAGCACAAAACTTTGCTCGCATAGCGCAGCTTAGTGCGACGTAGCATAGCGTGATATGTGAACTGGTTCATTTAAATATTTGGCTTACCTACTATATGGTATTGGGAGCTCTAATGTTCAATGCCGTACTTACAAAAGTACTCCATCTATCCCTAATTTTGAGCTAGTTCTATCCAGTCCATCTCATTACAACCTATCTCTTTCAGATCCATTCTAATGTTAGCCTCCCATCTGCGTTTAAGTTTTCCCAATGATTTCTTTTCATTTAGTTTGTCAGACAATACCCCGAACATGGTTCTAGAATCTCCCATTCACGCTGCATGCCCGCCCACCGTAATCTACGACATTTGATTAACCTAACAATGTTTGGTGATGAATACAGGCTATGTAACTCATTGTTATGTAACCTCCCCCACTCCCCAGTAACCTTATCAATTTTTTGGAAACAGATATCTTCCTAAGCACCTTGTTTTAGAACACGTTAAATTTATTTTTATCTTATAAGGTAAGAGATAAAGTTTCACAACCATGTCAACAACCTACCGACCGATACAGGTAATAGCATACATTTCCCAAATGTTTCGTTTTCCTGATTTCCACTCTAATATCGTTATTTCTAGTTAAAATTGTTCCTAAATATTTAAACTCATTAGCCATGTAAAATTATATGTTGTTTGCAGTAATAATTAAATTAGCGTTTTCAACCTGTGTTTAAACCCTCGTCTAGTGATTTTAAAATATTGTATAGGGTATCTCCATGTGTGAACCCACCTTTAGACTCCTTGGACATGTCTAGGGGCGAGACTTAGTTGAGATGGAGATAGGTGCACCAACTACGGTCAGAATAATTGAGGCAGAACAAGAGATAGAGGTTTAAAAAAAATTCGTCAAAAATAAGAGATAAAGATAACAAAACGAGGCAGAGCAAACGAGAGAAAAAAATCTAATTCATCTACATTTTAAATAGAGTCCACCGGCATGGGTCTTGGTTGTAGCAGGTTTACCATAGTTAACGCGAAGCTTCCCAAATAATATATTACGTCAAGCCTCTCTTTCCTACCGATTCCTTAATGAAACCTCTTGCCATTGACCCTATCTTATTTTAAAATCTGTGATAGGAAAAAAAATATGTTGAAATTCAAGATAAAGTGCGTTTGGGCTACTTCCCACAGGTTGATTTAAATAAAAAAAGCCCGTGGAATTATTAATTCGAGTGTGGAAAGCAAGCCTAACAAATTAGGTATAGTTACTAGGGGCGGGAGGGTTTCTGCTTGGATATGCAGATTATTCTCAGAGGAGTATTCGACTTTGTGTGGTCGACACCTTGGCTCAGTCAGTGGCTCGTCTATCTAATGAGAAAGAGAGTCCTGGGTTTGATTTCCAGCATGACAGAACAACTTATCGTTGGTGAAATTAGTGTTTCCGCTTTCGCAGAGATGTATGATGACCGGAGGATTGCGTGTTGTGTTTGTTCTAGAGTTAGGCTAGTTTGCATATACGTTATACCCCAATACTGAAACTGTCCAATTCATGAATCGGGTCAATTTATTCTCATTCCGTGAACTGGCCCTCCTCCTGAACATTTCATGGATATGGGCAAAAATTGCTTTTATTCTTGCCCATTTTATGAACAGGAACTTTAAGCTATTGTATTATCTACTACAAGCTTAATTTAAATTCGTTTTAAGATACTATATTAAACTTAACCAACCTAACTTAACCTAGAATTCCATTCTAAACCGATTAAAAGATTAGTTAAGTTGAAGACAAAGCCTGTTCTTCATTTGTCCATTTCACGGACCAGGCAAAAACTCATCCAGTTCATTCATGAATTGGGTAATGATTGGAGCTACCCAGTTCCTGAAATAGCCAGTTCATGAACTGGGCAGCACAAGCGCTGCACAATTCATTGACTGGAATACTTTTTTTGGCTTAGCCCAGTTCGTGAAATGATCAGTAAGAGAGGCCAGTTCACGGAATGAGCTGACATTTGCCCACTTCATGAACTGGGCAAATTCACTAATTAGATGTAACCTATATTTAGGGGTGTGAAAAGTCAATTAAAAAAAGAAGTGAACCTGAATCGAGTTTATAGAATATTTTCGAAGCTGAATCGAAGAATAAATATTTGTTGTTACTGGTTTTATGTTCGAAAAAAATATTAAATTGTTATTATCCAACTTTATACAATAAAACTACTTGAAAAATGTTTTATTGCACAGTTATTGTTTGTAATATTTCCTTTTATTCTGATAAATAAAGATATTATCACAGCTTACAATTCGATGCATTCAATTTTTCGCTATTGCCCTTTAATGTATATAACAGCTCAGAATGGTCATAATTCACCATAAATGGAGTATTTTAGAGGTTATAATATTTTCTTGGCAAAGCTTCGTAATACTTATTGTAGATGCAGGTTTTTTTTTTCGAAGCGAGGTAAAAGCTGATATTTACTTCAAAGCCACGTCAAAGTATTGAAGCTTCGCACAGCCGTAATATAATAAATAGTAATTAATGCTTTCATCACAAGTGTTGGCTATTCTTTCCTGAAGGTAAAAATTCTCTACCCTGTTAGTTTTCTTATAGGAATATGGCTTTGACGCTTCGAAACCACAGTAAAGAATCCTCAAATAATAATAATATTTGCATTATTTGCTTAAGGATGGCGATATCTGGTTTTTAATATCATTAACCTTAACCACAATCTTGCAATAATTTACTTAATTCTTTGTTGAAATTGAGATAATTTTACATCATTTATACTCTTAATATTTTTTTAATGTATTTTGATCAAACTGTAAGATGGCATATAGTATAGAACAATGGTTCTCAATATGTTTTTGTTCACGGCACACTGAAAAGTGTAAGTTCGCAACAAAATGGGGTAATTGGACATGTTCAAGCACAGACTTCTCTCATTTGAACAGGAAACGCATATTTTTTTTCTTTATTCGACCATCAATTGAAATTGTGTGGTAAAAAAGACACGCTTAAATACCTAAATCGATTACTCAATTATTTGATTTTAAACCATTAAATTCTCCCGAAAAATATAAATCAAAGTTTTAAGATATTTTAACTCTTATTTCTTTCTAAAATTGTATTGAATGAAACTACTTTCAACCATTTTTTTCTATCAACAATAAAATAGCGTCAATAATTTCACCAAACAGCCCTTGAGAGCCACTGGTGTTTAGTGTAGAGTACTGTGGTTTTACAACTTCATTTAGACTCACTTCGGTTGTGGAATGGTCTAAGCCAGAAATGTGCAAATTTACTTACAGGAGGGACAAATTTAAAAAAAATTTGGGGGACAAAATTTTGTGTATTTATTTCCTTCAAATTTAATTTAAAAAAATGATGCACATACATAATGGACTAATGTGAATAAGTTTAAATACCTTGTGAATATATAGAAATCATAAATACCTAAGTGACTTAGTGTGTTTTAGGTTCGTTCAGTAGATTTATACGACGGGGTATGAGGTGAGTGAAACTGCGAGGAGGAGATTCTCAAGAGAGAAGACAGATGATCATCAGTAAGTCGGTTTATAATATCACTTTTCTTAAGTTTCATGGTTGAAAACACTTGTTAGCATGAATATGACGATGTAAACATTGCCATTTAATTATAAACATGATTCACCAAGTTTGTTAATATTGATTTGTGCATGGTTTAATTAAAGTACAGTGATTTTGTGTAAAACAAAAAGTCTGCTTCACAACGCAACACATTTAAATTATTCTATCCCGCGGGCCGGATTGAACACACCGACGGGCCGTAGTTTGCCCATCCCTGGTCTAAGATCTCAATCTCGTAATAAACTATACTGCCGATGACGGGGATATCGTGGTTCAAACCAGGTCAGGTGTACCTAGACGGTTTCACACTCTCCACGCAAATGCAGGTACATTCCCAATAGATTTAACCTTTCTCATCCCTATCCCAGTAGCATAATTAATACATAGGCGTACAACCGAAACGGTAATAAATAAAATACTTCATTTTGGGGTGAACCACAGTTCAAATAATGTAGAGATAGAAAGGCGGGCTACATAATTCAAGGGTTAGGAATGAGAAAGGTTTCTTTAGAGAAAGTAAGCCCGCATTAGCATTGATAGAGAATTATGAAATCATGCACAGTGCATCCGGGCGAGATTCGAACTTTGACTTGTCCTGTGGCTCCGACATCGGCAAACCAGTCAAATACGAGAGTGACGCTGGAGGGATTTTAAAAAAATACCATCATTTAAATGATAATTAAACACGCTCTCCATTATTTCCTCACCATAAAAAAATTGGAATATCTAACGGAAAAGGTTGGTATAAAAACAAATTACTTCCTACGGCAAATAAAGTTTGATTTTTAGGAAGCCTGTTATTCTAAAACTCATGTTTCAAAAGTGATGGGAAAAAATATTAAATTCGTATTTACATTCTTAGTCCTTTTAAATAATGATGTAAATATAAATCATACATCAATATGTGGGGCAGTATTATTTAAAACTTTTGACAAATTCTTAGATGACATTTATAATAAAAATAAATCAAATAAGACATATTTCTAGAAGTCCAAATTTTAGTGATTTTTAATCAATATTTGTGGTCGAAAGTGGACATTTTATAAAAAAAAAACACTTTGTATTCAAAATTATTATATTGTAAAATCGAGATAGATTCCAAAAAATGGGGAAAATATCAAAGGAACATTTCCATTTGTTTGGTCTTTTAAATAAATCGTGTCCCATTTGGTCGATTTGGATTTATAAGGATATAATTTAATAACATTTATCTTACAAGTTTCCATGTTCATGATAATTATTATTTATTGTAAAACTGGTTATTGGTTGCACGGTAGATATACGCTCAATATACATTATAAATTAGGAGGTGATGAATATTATTTACCTTTTAGTTAAAATTCGTATATATAATATCTTCCAGTGTGCAAGTTCTATCATGGATTTAACTTTTAGTGGAAATTAAAAAGGCATGGTTTAAATTCAGTGATTGGTATGTTTCTCTTCTAAGTGGCCATTGATGTTCAAAGAGCACGTCTACCAACAAGCCCTATTGGACCCGCATGTCACTGAAACGTGAAATATAACGGTTGATTCCAATTAAACTCACCTGAAACTTTATTTTTTTATATATACATAAATGAAAAATCGTTTGTTTTTTTTCAATGGATTTGTTTGCGTGCACAAGTATCAGTCTGTTAGCTGTTACCGGCTAATCTTAATTAACTTTGGGTGCAATTATACAGCGAGATATACAGACATACACACATATACAACTATACATACATACGTATATATATACATATATATACATAGAGAGAGAGAGTCGAACTCGGTGGTCTTGGGGTAAAGTGCTCTCGCTTCAGGACCTATTATTTGTGGGTTCAAACCTAGCCGAGGGAGAAGGATTTTTCTTAAGCCATAATAATCCGTAGCACAACTTCCTTCGAAGGGGAAGTAAAGCCGTCGGTTCCATGTCGATTGTGACAAAAGAACATTTGAAGGTATGTGAATATACCTTTCCTGGCAAATTGGTAGACTATTACACGCTTACTCATAGAAATTTAGTGTTAAAAGCAATGGTTTAACCACCACCCTTCTTGAAATCCCCTAGTAGATGGGATTTCTACCAGATGGTGCAGGTAGAACTAACCAGATGAAAGATTGAGTGTATGCCCGGCTCCAGATTGATATAAATCAAAACAACTTCCGAGTTGTTGACTTAAGAAGAGGAAGATACATGCAACCCTTTGTATATTTAATTTCACCATACGTATTTAAAGTGCACCTTTTTTTTCAAATGGACTGAACACATCAGCATACTACTTAACTAATTGGAACCATAGGACAAACAGCACTCGGTGAATCAGCCGAGAATCGAACAAGGAGCTTTACGGTCACTAGGCAGACGTGATAATGGCTGAACCAAAGGGTGTATCTCCTTCGTACTCTTATACATGTATGGTTGTTCAATATACTAATATTTTTATTACTAGCCAGCACTTCTAATATACAGCCAACTGGATCAACACGTACTATACAAATTGTAGCACATTATCCTCAAATGATGTCATGACCACAGGTATTTTTAAATGACGTCACACAAAATGTTGGTCACGTGCAGTACAGAGACGTGACATGCAGAGTCTAGCAGTATTAACTCTATTGTTTATTGGTTTATATACGGGTGAATATAATCTAAGGGTCAGTTTCATAGTCAAACTAATCATCCCCGTGGTGTAGTGATCAGTACATCTGACTATGAGTCTAGAGATCCCGGGTTCGATTCCCAAATGGTACCTTGGGTATATTGCCATTTAGGTGAATGATCCCGACGATCACTAGGGTTCGGTTAATTAGGCTTAAGTTAGGTTAAGACTCACACCGGCTCCACATCATCATAATAACTATCATCACATCATATTATTGCCAGTACGACGTGTAAGCAACCTCTATAGGTGTACCCTGGACAACATTCTGTGCCACCAGAGTGGCGATAGTTTACATACACAGATGACCTAACCTAGATTTCATGTCTCTCCCGTTCATATATGCTGTACAATTAAAAAAAGATGTCAAGCTTAGTACTCCTCCTTAGTGTGGCCTGATACCAAACACATCAATACCTAACCCAGACAAGAATGGAATGGACTAGTTAAAGATGCGAAGCTGGCACATTCCACTCGAGTTTAAGTAGGTTTCTTTTGTATTAATTTCAAGCCACACTTGGTGAGCTGGTGGTCTAGGGGTAAGGTCTCATACTTCTGTGCTGGGTGTCCGGGGTTCAATCCTCGGTCCCAGCACTTATTTATCCGATTACCAAACCCTTCCTTCACCTCTGACAAGACATCTTGTGAATGTGTGGAATGCCAGGCCTCCACCGTGGTTCGGATTCCACGTTAAACTGCAGGTCCTTCATTTCATCTCACAATCACCCTACCATTACACATTAGCGTAAGTGCGTATAACCCGAACGGGTAGTAAACGGGGTGATAATAATAATAATAATAATAATAATAATAATAATAGTAATAAATAAGCCACAGTTGAAGCGCACTAAGTCTAACTATGTTTATGGCATGTATGGCTTTAACCTGTTGATATTAGAACCAAACTATTTAATTACCTCTACCGTTTTGACATGCAGCTAAAGTGAAATGGCTATATGGTTTCATAGAGGGTTGGTTTAGGAATATTAGCTCAATACATTCTGATGGAATTATAATTCCAACTTACCGGCAAAACAAACTTGACGATACTAATGCGTTGGCGTATGTGCGCATTGATGCGGTAAACACCAGGAATCGAACCAGAACCCCTTTGACCTGTAATTAACCAGCCACGCGCACGCGCACGCGCACACACAAAAACACACACACGTCACTTAGCCACGAGTATGGAATTTAGGATATACAATCACACATTCGAATTTCTGTTTGTGGATGATTGGACAATTCTAAGGTTATATTATGCTAAGGGAAGTTTAGCAAGTTTTTTTGATCAATGCGTCTCACTCCCTGCTCAAGTTTTACACACATGTACAATGCTAATGATTTAGGGATGAGGAAGTTTGAATTTAGAAGAAGTGTACCCGTATTTTCATATAGAGAGAGTGGAAAACCACCCTCAGTACACACGACCGTGATTCGAATCCCGAACTCGCTGTAATTTAAAGTCTAGTTTAGCACGAAAATGAGGCCTTATACCATGCTGCCACCAAAGCAGGTTAGCAAGTATTACTGGACACTTTATCTGATTTTTGAGTTTCATGTCCATCTGTGTGGTCTAGTCGTCAGAGTTTCTGGCCACAAAGCCAGAGGTCTCGGGTTTGATCCCCCGCGCTTACAGATTGTTTGTGCAGCAATAGTTCTGGAACTGGGTCAAATCAGCTAGGAGCTACTTGAATGAAAAAGTAGCAGCTCCTGTCTAGAAAACTAAAATTAACGACCAGCTGGTTCATCATGCTGACTACATAACACTCTTTAGCCCCATAAGTTGGCACTAACTTTGCCAACAGACGGTGGAATCAAGGACGGTATGACTCGATTGTGTACTGATGCCATGAAAGTATTTTGTTGTTTTTTCTAGTTTCATACGTGTCTCAAATCGTTAAATTTTTAAACTTTAGACGCACTTAGCTATATAATAGTATCTTAAAGGATAATACAAACATCTATCCAATATCTTCTTACGTTGTTTATATGTCTCTTAAGTTTAATCCGTCATCAATTCAAGAGCTAGACGGGGACACACAGCTTATCACATAATACTTTCTTTATGATGTAAGGTGACCTGGTGGTCTAGGGGTAAGGTGTCAGACTTCTGTGCTGGCGGCCGGGGTTCAATCCTCGGTCCCGGCAAAGATTTATCTGATTACCAAACCCTTCCTTCACCTCTGACAAGACATCTTGTGAATGTGGGGAATGCCAGGCCTCCACCGTGGTTCGGATTCCACGTTAAACTGTAGGTCCTCCATTTCATCTCATAATCACCCTTCCATTACACATTAGCGTAAGAGCGTATAACCCGAACGGGTAGTAAGACGCTGTGCTAATAATAATAATAATAATTTATGATGTAGAGAACACCTAAAATATTATTTGATAATGCCTTATATTTCCACGTTTACACTTAAATTACACAACGCACCGTAAACTATTTTCTTGCCATCAGAGAAACGTTCATTAAAACTGTTCCGCTACTTTGGGAAGGGAGGTACCGCGTTGCAGAGATGAATTTTCGTCCACCCCCTTCCACTTTAAACATAACCTCTTCCACCTCTTCCCACCACTATTCAAATTATGAAAGATATAGTGTCTCGACTTAATCGGTGAGAATAGGGTGTGGGGGTGACACGTCAGATAAGTTTACACTGCTTCCTAAAGTAAACGTACATACAACCAAAACTCGTCATGGAACAAGAGAAAGAGGATGTTTGTACCTAGGATATAGTTTGTATGTGTGTAGAGATGATAATTAAGTTTCTTCACTAATTTAAATATTTATTTTTATAAAATAAATTAGAATCTCCAATAAATGTATTGCAGGCTACTTGTCTTTTTTACAGCGTCTCACTACCCGTTTGGGCTATCTGTATTTCACTACATTAATGAAGAAGGGATAAGGTATTTAAGGGAGAGATAGTGGTAGACCATATTAAAACACACTTAGTGCACCTGTTAGGGTTTTATAACTCCAGTCTCTCCAGTAGAGGAAAACCAAACAAGGTGAGCTTGACGTTTAGTCCGTATTTTCTTAGCACTACCTCTTACTAGCAGTTCGTTTTAAACGCTTATGCACTAATTATGCTAATGATTTTAAAATTGAGGAAGGTAATATTTATAGGAAGTGTACCTGCAGTTGCGTGGAAAACCATTTTGTGAAGACCACCCTCAGTACACTTGACCGAGATTCGAACCTTGATCTCCCACTCACCAGCAGTCTATTCTACAGTGAAAGTAGCGCCTTAGACCATGTGGCCAACGAAGTGGGTGATTCGGGTTATTGAACTACTATATTATTGCTAATGGGGATAGGCCTATGTTATATTGATTTGCATTAAAATTTTAGATGATGGATTTTGAGTGCGAGCATTACGTGGGTTGTATTTTATGATACGGAACTTTTAACAAAGCTTTTTTTATTTTCTAGGGTAGAGGAAAATTTGGTTCCATGAACGTTTATTATCTACTTGCCAACAAGAAGATTTATACAAGCTATTTTCATGAATAACTAAAATAGTTTGATCTATGGTCTACTTCCAAAAAATACATTTACATACAAAAATACTACAATTTATAAATTAATATATATTTCTGGGCGACAATTTGTTGAATGATTTAGGAAGCTGTGCTTTTTATTTCACAGTTATGATATATGTTAAGCTCGCAGAGTAATACTAAAATATATTTACGTGAGAAACATTATTTTGATTTGCCGCTATGTGACTGGTAAGAAACAGCGATTTATGAATTCTAAAACATTGCATTAAAAATAAACACATCATGTATCCATGTATCAAACTCAGCACCTTTGGGATTGCGTAGTAATTATATGTAATATTGAAATACTATTTAATGAAATATCTACCCGTAGCGGTGGATACATGGTCTAGATGTCAAGGCTAGCTTAGTTTAATCTTCCGGTAGCTGAATGGTCGGCGTCTAGATCTCAAACGGTTTTAGTGAGGTTGTTTTTTCGTTAAGGCTTCCCATGATACTACTCTATGTATGTATGTATGTATATATGTATGTATGTATGTATGTATATATGTGTATATGTATGTATGTATGTATATATGTGTATATGTATGTATGTATGTAGGTATGAAGGTACGTACGCATGCATATTTGTGGCTTATATATGTAGTAAAATAGTTTTGAGTTTTTTTACTAAACACTTAACTCGTGTAGGCCAGTATTAAAGGTTTTTTATATATTTAACTTAAGCACAACACGCGGTTGGCTATATCTCAACTACTTAATTAGCTCTCATTACGCATATGTATTTACGTAGTTTTTATATTCTGGGCCTAAGAAATTATCTGTTTATCATAAAATGATCCCAGTATAATCACAAAAACCAAACTCCAGATACTTAATGTATTATTATATCTTCATACGAGAATTTTCTATGAGCGAGAGCGAAAGGTCTAACCAATTGTACAGGGAAAGGTATGTTCACATATCTTCCAATATTCTTTTACGCTACACAATAGGCATGGGACCAACGGCTTTACTACCCCTCCGAAGAAAGATATGCAAGAAAGTTTTATCGCTTAAAAATAATTCGTAAACCTTGGGTAGGTTTGAACCCACGATCATCGGGCCCAAAGGTGAGCGCTTTATCCCAAGACCACTGAGGTCGACAACAAATGGTTTATCTATAACTCCCCTAAAGACTGCTCGTTTGGCATCAATAAACCAAACAAAGCTTTTGTGGCTAGGAAAGTTGTTCAAATATTAAATCTATTTTTTCCAAACTAACGAATGAGCAATCGATAGTTTTCATTAGATAATTACCAAGAGCCGTGAATTCGAATGAAATTAACTTTCTATTCGCTCTCAGCAGCTGATAGATAGTCAACTTTTCGTGCGTCATCTATCCTTATAAAATAACATGTCCTGACTGACTGACTGACTGACTGACTGATTCATCATCGCCGAGCGCAAACTATCAAGGCTACAAGCATGAAATTCGGACTATATTCATTTTGTTATGTAGGCACCCACTAAGAAAGGATTTTAGAAAATTCCACCCCAAAGGGGTCAAAATAGGGGATGATAATATGTGTGATAATATGTATGAAAGTCCGTCATTTTGAAAGTTACATAAACAAAATTTTTTATTTCGGTTATTGACGTAAAACAAATAAATACGTGTTTCAGGAATTTTGGAAATTTTATTTAATAAGGGATGAAAAAGGGGGTGAAAGTCTGTGTCGGACTTGCATTATTTTTGATCTGAGGTCAAGTTATGGTCATCAACGTAACGTAATATTTTAAATTAATCTGTAAATACATATGTATATTTTCGTTTTTGTATATAATCAACTTCCACGCGAGCAAAGCCGCGGGAAACAGCTATCTAGTAATATATAGAGCTAACAAAGCTGACTATTCAACAATAAGGTATATTATCAATATCATTGCCTCTGGCTTGTGCCGTGCAATGCAAAAAAAAAAGTTATCTCCTGGTGTCGATGAAAAAAATACTCCAAATTATTCATTGTGCGTTACTGTATTGTAATCCCTAATGGCGATCAAACAAAAGCATTGATGTGTTGTCGCCATGGTAGACATGTTTAAATACCATAATTAGAATATTAAAATTACGTTTAAAAAGTAGGCATATAAAATTATGAGAATTGGATCAGCAAATTCATTTTATCATTCAATTTGTAAACACATAAATATTTGTGTATATAATAATAATAATAATAATAATAATAATAGGATATTTGACCACTAAAGTTTATTGTATGCCTGCAGGTAAGAGCACGTGTTACTGCTCCCCAAAAGTGGACCTTATTGAAACGAATATTTTGTGTGACTATGACAAGTAAAATATTCAAAGCACTAATGTTGTCTATTGAGCATAAACAACCGAAATGAATTTGAATTATTTTCAATCGGATAGTTATTAGGCTCCCTTGCGGAGTTTTTCCTACATAATTCATCTCCATTATTCGCTTTTAGTGGTAGTTTTAAGGTATTTTAAAAGTGATCCTGCTATTATAAATGTCAAGCTTCTAACAAAATAAATAGTAAGTACTGTACATTTCCCTTTGAGGTTATGTACAAAATGTCTTAAAATTATAAATGGCTATATTTTAACCGGATAATTAAATGATATATTTCGGACTGCCGTTAAAGTTTTGTTTCCTTCACAAACTTGTCTTTCCTAATTATATTCATTTTATCTAAATATAACGATGGCAAACTTATTTTTATCAAGATTTTAATATCAATAAGCGATATTAACTAAAATACACTAAACGAGTATGTTATCTTTTTTAAAGTGTCCATAAAACACAAAAATCACGCTGCAATATTATAGTCAACATCACCAAAATATAATGTAAACGTGAGCTTAAACTTGTTAACTATAAGTGTCCCGGATCGTATTTGAGACATCGGTATGACATTGGGGTTTCTTATTTCACAGTGATTAATTGATGGAATGAAAACTGGATGCTGTGTTTGCTGTTCTAGAGTAAGACGTGGCGCTAGAAAAAATAACACAAGAATCTATTATTAAAAGCTAGTTATTAGTTAGTTTAATTTTTTTAAATATGAGGCTAGCCGCAAGTCCCTGGTATAGATTATTGGCAAGTCACACAATTATGTTCGTAGATCTTCATAGTGTAGATCCTGGTATAGATTATTGGCAAGTCACACAATTATGTTCGTAGATCTTCATAGTGTAGATCCT
>CABFVZ010002088.1:23727-41551 GCA_902151445.1 Timema monikensis | reverse complement strand
AGATCCTGGTATAGAATATTGGGGAGTCACACAATGCTCTGCGGGATCCACCACTCAGCTTAACTTAATTTAGTGTCTACTAGTGCTTCTACAAACACATTTATATTTACGTATTTTTATTTTTATTAAGATTACTTAAACCTCTGACAAAGAAATCCTAAGTTCTAAGTGAGCTCTACCCCACGAATGAACTCTTGTACTAATCTTCTCACATCCACGAACCGACATTGAAAGCAGTTTCGGATGTAAGTTCTATGTCATGCTGTTGATAAATGGCGCTATTAGCACTTTATACGGGGGTAAGAGGCAAGAATACAAGGGGAATATGAAGACTAGCCGACAATTTCAGGAGGAAGAGTAGAAAGAGAAGACTCCCATTGAATAGTAATGAAACACAAGTTCGGAGGAAACTTGAATCAAGTCCTTTATATGGTCTTCCTCGTTTGAGCATACTATTAATATAAATGGTAAGTGATAGCGTAACTTAGATTACTTCAGCTCTTCCGTTTGATATATGAGGAATTTACGATGAAAGGTTTTACTGTACTTGGGGAGTTTTCTTTATGCGAGTTTTTTTGTGACGTAAACGGAGGTTCATTTTTAACTAACGTGACCTACATGTTCTATTGTTTGGCATCATAATTTATTAACTGCTGGTAAAGATTCATACTTTGTGTTTTTATTTATTTCCTCACCGCATCTCTCTACCCATTCGGTCCACACGCTAATTTATTTATAATATATTAATCATTTATTACGATAATGGTGTAAGGAATATACTTTATAAAAAAACTATGCCTATTTAATTTCGGAAAATACCACCCTCATTACACGGGTCCAGATTTCAAGTCCCGACCTCCTCATCATTGGAAAAACAGACTAAATGAGCTTATCTTATTATGAGAGTCGATTTATTTGTAGAAAATAAAGCGTGTTGATATGTGGATTAAAAAAATAATTTTTATTGAGTAGTATTGATGTGAGTTAGTCTAATTATTAAATGTAATACATTAGCGTGTGTTTTGCTCCACAAGGTTCAACTAAAATAAACTTTTACACATGGTGAAACCCTATGATAGAAAAGAGATTTAACTCTTGGGAAACTATTCAAGTTTAATAATAATAATATAATATTAGCACCGCGTCTTACTACCCGTTCGGGTTATACGCTTTAAGTACTAATTACGCTAATGGATTGGGAATTGAGAAGGTTGAATTAGAGGAAGTGAACCCGCATTTGCGTGGAGGGAGAGTGGAAAACCATTTAGGAAACCCCCCACTCCCCAGTTCACCCGACCGAGATTCGAACCTCGATCTTCCCGTACTCAGCAGTCGAGCTCAACACGTTTCGGTGCGTATAACCCGAATGGGTAGTAAGACGCGGTGCTAATAATCAATCAACACGTCTAGCACGTTAGCCAACTACGCCACCGAGGCAGGTAGTTTTCAAGTTAAATAAATTCTTTTTCTCTCGAGTTTTTAAGAAACTATATTTTTAATGGAGTCCTAAAATGTGTTTTATTTCATATTATATTCTGTATTATTTCCGTATGCCTATACATTTATTCAGAGCCCAAATGAATTGACCATTTTTCTTAAAACTTTGTGTATTTATATAGGGCACAACGAAAGTGGCAGCGGAAATATAAGATTAATATTATTCTACCTAACGCAAAAACACAAATTGCCCAATTCAATTGACTTATTTGATTAAATTTTGTTCATTCCTACTGTACAATAAACCCTATATATAACTAATGTATGGTAAAAAAAATGTTCACAAATACAACATATGAAATTCAGCTTTTCATATTTTTTAAAACATTCGAAGAGACAGAACACAAATTGTATATGCAATTTTGAGGAAAAATGTATTATAATAAAAAAAAAAGCCCTAATGATATGAATATAGTCAAACCTGTAAATTAAGGAAACTTTTATCTAAAACCAAATATATATTGTATTTTTCAAATTATTCTTTAAAAAGTATTTGTCTCAATTGTATTAATTTATAGAATCAAAAATGGCACGAACATTTTAAAAATATTTTTTGGACCAAATGTTTAAAAAATATATTTTAATAGATCATCAGAATCTGAGTTAGTGGCTATTTAAAATAATAACCCCTCGATCAAAACCTAAAAAACCTAAAAATATCGTTTTGTGTATGTTATTCTTTTCCTTTATTTCATATGGGTTTCCTGCTGAAAAATTATCAAATCAAACCATATAATTCAGATTTGCAAGAAATATTAAATGTTCGGAAATATGTATATTTTATATTTAACACAACGATTTTAAGTGCAAGGCAATATTTTTGAAAGTTTATAAAGAGTCTCCTTGGTAGGATTTAATAAAACATATGTTCTGAATGTTTATATCATTTCGTGATTTAAATAATATATGAAGAGTCTTATGTAATATATTAATACACTACATCTACTTTGCAAAGCGATAAAGGTTATTAACTCGTTTCATAACTATAGTAATAATAATATTTAAATGATATATAAATAGATGAAAAGTGGCAACATTGAAAAATGGTCACTATAGTTGTATCACAAAGTGTCAAAATTGGCACTATATATATAATATTTTATAGCTATACACACACACACATGTACAGTATGTCTACTATCCTATTACATATAACAGGATATTTATATTAATAAATAGTAGAGTATATATATATATATATATATATATGTGTGTGTGTGTGTGTGTGTGAAGAGCATTTTATTCTGGTAAGAAGAGAATATTGTGAAGTAAATTAATATTATGGTCTATCGCATTAAAATTTGATTACTCCGCAATATACAGTCATAAATATAGTTTATACATTATATGTAATATTAATATTATATATATATTGTATTAATACGATAGATACTGTGTTAGCACTGAGACTGTTAGTGAAAAAATATTTGAAAAAGGAAAGCAGGCTTACATGGTTTCTGTAGAATTGTTAAAAATGTTTGATAGAACATATTAAAGTCTAATCTATTAATCACAGCACTTTTTGAAGGACAGAGAGAGAAAAATAGTTTAGCAGGGGATAGAGGGCCACATTGGAAACCTTAGGTGTGATTGCTGGCCGCACTTTAATAATATGTTAGTGAAAAAATATTTGAAAAAGGAAAGCAGGCTTACATGGTTTCTGTAGAATTGTTAAAAATGTTTGATAGAACATATTAAAGTCTAATCTATTAATCACAGCACTTTTTGAAGGACAGAGAGAGAAAAATAGTCTAGCAGGGGATAGAGGGCCACATTGGAAACCTTAGGTGTGATTGCTGGCCGCACTTTAATAATAGGTCATTTTTCGTAAAATTCTGCAAATAGAACAGTATGAAATGATATGCATAGTTTAATTGAAACAAAGGTTTAATAATTATAATTGCTTAAAACACTATTTTACAATTGCATAAAAGAATGAATTTAAACAAACAAAAACTATTGTACCCAGAAAAATTGAATTTGGAAGAAGAGCACTCAACAATGCCAATTTATTTGACTTAATATTTGACAAAAAGGCAAAAAGAAAAAGAACTAACCTAAAGACAAACTGAAATTAACAATGTAGTAAAAAAAAGCCTTTAAAAGGAACAATTTAGTGTGAGTAGTGTGGTCGATCAGCTGCATCTACCAATGAACGAATGTCCAACTCCAGCTCCGTTGTTGCTAATCTCAAACAAGTAAGAATCTGCAAGTTGACGTCTGTACTGATTTTGAATGAATTTCATAGAAGAAAAAACACTTTCACATATGTACGTGTTCCCAAACATTGAAGTAATTTTTAGTCTTAATTGTCTTAAGTTTGGGTATTTTTCATTTCATAGCATTTTAGAAAAAAATTGTGATCCCTTTTCTTGTCTTGTCTGTAGGAACGTATTGGCTTGTAGATCGCACAGCTCAAGTTGTAGGTGTGGTTCTTGTTCCTCGATTATAACACCAAGAGGATTCATGTAAAGCTATACACTGCGTTTCAGAGTTTCAGTATCCTGGAATCGTGTGTTGAATTCTTCAATGATCACTTGAATGTGTGAACTGAAATCTCAAAAATCTATAGTTTCCTGGTCTTTCTCCGCCGCTAGTTGTAAACAGCAAGGGAAATGTGTCAATTCATTGTTTTCTAAAGAACGTTTGAAATTTTTTAACTTGTTTCAAAATCCATTAACAATTCCCACCATATCTGATACCACTGGGTTTCTTCCTTGAAGACTCGGGTTTAAGGTGTTAAGGTGATTTGTTATGTCCGTTAGAAAAGCGAACTGCTTTGAAAATTCCGGGCTTTGAATTTCTTCTTTTATATTTGTGGTATCAGACGAGACAAACTTATTAAGGAATTCAGGGATTTCCTTGCGAATAGCAAAAAGCCATTCAAGGCACTTTCCTGCACTCAGCCACCTTACATGGTTGCACAGTAGTAAATATCCGTATTCTGCCTCAATTTTCAGGAAAAACTGCTTTGGTTGTCTATGCAAAAGGGCTCGATTTCTACCTCTTAACATATTAATAACTTTAACCACAAGTTTAGAAACTTCAGTTTTCTTAATTGATTTCCAACATATCACTCCTTGGTGAATAAGACAGTGGATCATAGGACACGTTACGCCATTTTATTTTAGCAATACCATCAGACCTGTCTTCTCCCCTGTCATTGCTAGCACTCCGTCTGTCACAACGGCTGAACATTTACTGAAGCCTATAACTCTGTCAACAGATTTTTTAACAGCATCATAAATGTCCCTCCCTTTTGTTGTTCCTTGAAGAGAACAGACATCAAATAGCTCCTCTTTAATGCTGAATTCTTCGAAAGTGGTGCGTATAGATGTTAATAGCTGACTGATAGCTGACTGGTCAGTGCTTTCATCAAGACATAGGGAGAAATGCGTGCTTTCTTTAACCAATTCAATCAGCGATTTTTCTACTTGTTCTCCCATACCAATGATCTTTCTCTGCACATTTTGGTTGGAAAGTGGTACTGATTCAAATTTACCAGCCATTTTAGCATCTCCAAAAGCCTTTGCCATTTCCATAACACACTTTTTAACCATACTGTCTTCAGTAAAGGTTTTTTTTCCGTTGCAAGTTCAAGTGACACTGCGTAGGAGACGTACATAGAAGATGACTGATTTTGTAAGAGTTGACTTAACATACCTGTTTGCTGTTTTAATTACTTTATGAAGTTTGTAACCAGTAAGTGTCGAGCTTCTTCCTTATATGTTGCATATTTGAACTCATGCATTGATGTTTAGCATTATACTCCTTCGGTACAGACACAATTTGCATGCATACCAAGCACTGAATCTTCTCACTGTTGTTAGTATTTAAATAGTCACGCGCCCAGCTTTTCTTGTAAATTCTGTTTTCATTTTCAATTTTGCGTTTCTTTGAGTTTCCGCTCATTTTTTATTGACGTAAAAGACGCAAGCAACGGTACAATTCACACTCAACTCAAAGAAAAGCCGCCAAAATGGACATTAGCTTGTGAACCTTCACTACACGTCAAGCAAGCGCGACTGAGCGTGAGTGGAGAAAGGAGGAGTAGCCAGCAAGCCTTGCTGGGCGAGTCTATTGTTACGTGAGTGAAGGAGAGAGAAGTCATTGGAGGAGTCCAACTATAAGTCATTCACGAGCTAAGTTTACCTGGATGACAGCTCGAAATGTTACTAGAAGTAATCCCTAATATATCACCACGCCAACAGCTGACATCTATCACTTTGGATCACTGTAATGAAAACAGATGGTAATATATTAATGTGATAGTTAACCACAGTAATTTANCAGCTGACATCTATCACTTTGGATCACTGTAATGAAAACAGATGGTAATATATTAATGTGATAGTTAACCACAGTAATTTAGGCCAATATTATTTATATATTTATTTGAGGACGGACACAAAGTTTATTTATAGTTTTATTCCCCTTAAAAAATATATTAACACCACTTTCACAAAAACTTCTAACAAACATAGCTTCAAAATGGCGGCTGATGAATCTAAACCATATGATTGAACTTAAAGGTAATCAAGTTTCTTACAATGATGCAGGCACGCAGTTGATGAAAATATTTTATTCAGTTAAATATTTCAAAATACGATAAAATAATCATAAAATCATTTATTGTATGTAAAAAAATGACAACAATTTTCTCTTTTCCAAGTAAATAAGATGCCTGTATTAAAGGGTATTGATGTATGCATTATATTACACAAAATCAATAACGTTCTAAAACGAAAAATAAGTACTTTTAATTATGTTTAAAAAATTGTTTCGAGTTGGATGAAAAGAAATTATTTAAAAAAAATTAAATAGTATGAGAAAACTTAAGTTTACGGCATTTTAAATGTAATATAAAAAAAAGGTAATTAAATATCTTTACATTTATAACAAAACTGTGATCTTTTACAAGTGTTGGCAACCCAAAACCTAAACATATGATTTTCGAACTGTCATCCAGGTAAAAACCTATCGTGAACGGGATATACTCTTACCGGGTCCTGAACTGTGCGATGAAGCGCGTTGCTTGTAGAACTGCTGACTATTAATTCTTTATCAACTTCATTTGATCATTTTTGCCTTATGAAGATTAATAAATTTTTTGAACGAGCAATGAAATATTTTTCGTAACTTTTCTTGAGATTTTTTAAAGCTTTCGTGGGCCACCAAAAGGAGCCGCCAGTTGGAAACCTCTGGTATAGATGGAACAGAGAGGTCATCTTAAATAAATAAAAAGTTTACGGCCAGTTTGTGTATCATCACCAGCCGTATGTATTGCATACATCCAATCTGCAGTGGATGCATTCCGTGAAAGAGCTAAAGGTGGAAAGACGCATGAAGGAAAAATAGACAGGCTGAAATTTGCAAATGACAGCTCTTATAGGATAATCGTAATAAGAGCTTTAAAATCTCACAGAGTAATTGGAGTGAGTGTTTGCATCACATACGTTGAGTATCATTAAAAGGACGAAAGTAATGGTTTGCAGTAAAAGTGTCAACACAAGAGCCAAAATTACTTTATCAAATGCTGATGCATTTGTATATTTAGGAAGCAGAAATCAATAGATGGACGATGTAAAATGATATGTGCAGAATGCAACAAACCAAGAAGGCATTTATTATTAAAAAAAATAGCCTGTTGGAAAGCAAGAAGACTAGTATGAAGACAAGCAAAATATTTTTGAAGACTTTTGTTTCAAGCATTGAACTACACGCAGGTGAAACTTGGACGTCAGTGACAGGTAAAAAAAAGGAGGATATAAGCATTATAAATGGGGTGTTATAGACTAATGATGAAGATAAATGGTACATAAAATACTACAAATGAAGAAGTTCTAAGAGAATAGCAGGAGAAGAAAGACCACTTTGGAAGAGACTGAAAAAGAAGGGTCGCATTTATTGGGTACATTACAAGACATCAGGGTTGTCTTCATACCATTATAGAAGGAACTATTGAAGGAAAGAATGTTAGGGATCGAGCAAAAGAAATATTCATAAAACAAGGGATGTAAGGCACTCACTGTATATTGTAGAAACTACCAGGGAATAAAAAAAAAATCAAGCTTAAGTGAAGAATGGAGGGCTTCTGCCAACCAACCTAAGAATCTACAAGGTAACAGCGCTTCTGACAGAATTCGAAGTCGATGTTCTAAATATTATAATCTTCTGCATCTGAAATCAAAATAGTCAAAGCTCATTTGATAAATACCCCTTCACAAAAAAAATTTCCAAGCTCTCAATCTTTGGTTTTATCAAGTGTGTGTTTCTAGATTATTATATTAGTGCTACACGTATTACTGTTTTTTGGACTAAATAAAAGTTACACTTCAATTATTCTTGATTTTGTGGATAATTTTTAACGTAATCTATTCTAATTCGTCTGAAAAGATGACAAAAATAAAAAGGCACATCAAATGCACACGATATGATATGAACCCCTGCCTAGCTTTCTTTATTTTTATAACTAGGGGAATTTAACATGAACTTGATGAACCAATTTATTATATTGTCATATTACTCACAGTCTGACTTAGTTCTAGAGAAGATGGAAAGTCCTGTACTCCAGTCATCAATAATTTGCCAATGTAAAAGGGGAAACATCAAACTAACGTATGATTTCTTTTTTCTTTTAGCTATGGCGGGTATAGGAGCCCAATAATTTTAACTCAGTAAGTACACTGAATTTTGACTTAACTTAAATATTGAATTTTAAACCTCTAATCCTAGACCTGGTGGAACATTTTCATTTGTGGCAAGTAAGATATTTATTAAATATAAATTATATAGTAGCTGATTTAAATGATGGATTTAAAAACCATACTACTTACAACGCCATGTATATAAATACAGGTTTGATAGGGATGATATATTTTGTTTTAGAGGAAAATAATATAATTCAAATTAAGTCTCATGCTTTTTAACGTGTATGATATTAATATTATTTTGACTTTAGTAAATCATGCTTAAGATAATTAATTAATTAATTAATATTAGCACCGCGTCTTACTACCCGTTCGGGTTATACGCACTTACGCTAATGTGTAAATGGTAGGGTGATTGTGAGATGAAATGAAGGACCTACAGTTTAACGTGGAATCCGAACCACGGTGGAGGCCTGGCATTCCCCAGATTCACAAGATGTCTTGTCAGAGGTGAAGGAAGGGTTTGTTAATCAGATAAATCTGTGCCGGGACCGAGGATTGAACCCCGGCCGCCAGCATAGAAGTCTGACACCTTACCCCTAGACCACCAGGTCACCCTTAAGATAATTAAATTTGAATTGCTAATGTTTATTTAAGGTTATACTATATTATATTTATAATCGAATCGGTTATTATTTTAGACTTTTTATTGAGTTTTGAGAAATTATAGAGTACTAGCTTTTGCCCGCGGCGTCGCTCGCGTTAATGTTTATTTTGTCAATGAATTCAGGTTGCCGGTCGACACAGGAAGTATGAAAATAAAAACGATGAACTTATTCTAGGTTGTTGGTCAATACAGGTAGAGATAAAGAAACATACAAACTACACAATATAAATAAGGATTAAGTGTAGGAGTAGAAAAGAAGTATCGGAGTGTGTGTCAGTAGAGTCATAGGTTATAACCTGCCGCGAATTGAAACATCAATAGAATTAGAAGTAAGATAACTAACCTAAAAATAATAAATGATAAACTATCACTCAGGGAAAAAAAGGAACAATATAAACTGTAAACGTAAAACAATTACAATATTATTAAAATAGGACTAAACACAAATGAATAAACGGTAACTAATCAATGTTTGTAAACAAATGAATCGCAAACATGTATTATTTCCCATCGATACGGTCCCCCAACTCCCTTTCTTCCCTTTCTACAAACTATGAGTTTAAAATAGCCATAGATAATACAAAACGATACCGCGTTTTAAAATATGCTCTGCGCCATCTATCGGATCTTGGGAGCAATGAAATCTTAGTACATTAAATAGTACAAATCGATACCACGCCATCTATCGAGTTGTTATAGTACTAAAAGTTAAAGGCACTTTAGTAAAAATAATTTTTTTATTTGAGTTCATCACAGTATAATACCAAACTTCTTACTACAATTTTGTCATTTACCATAACGGGGTGAACAGACAGAGCTTAATTAGCTGAATGTAATTAACAGATTTTAATTCGGGATATCAGATTTTCTTCCGGGATACCGCAGGTCCCTTTTTCTGTACTCCAGGCATCATGTTGCAATTCATGCTCATATCAGTAGGCCGAGTTGTTATGCCGGACGACCGTCTAAAAGTTATTTTTTTTCCATACCTCGGGAACAGTACTTTTTTCTGAATGAACGGTACCTTATGTCCTTTTCTGTACCCATGACAACGTATATGCAAAATTCCATGATGATCGGTCGAGTAGTTTAGGCGTGAAAGCGTAACAAACAAACAATCAAACAAACTCACATTCGCATTTATAATATTAGTTAGAATTTTATCGAATGATTTTTTTTTTCAGAGTTAGAGGGTTCATGCAGCCTCCTTTTTTTTCAGCTGTCTCTGGCCTATCCACTCTATAAACTTAACATGTAACATTTAAACTTACCTGCTTCAATGGCCACATAGTATAAGGCGTCACTATAATGTTATACTAGACTGTTGATGACAGGGAGATCGGGGTNAGAAGGGGGGGGGGGAGGTTCCAAAATATTTTTTACCCTCCCTACGCGCAATTTAGGGTACACTTTTTTTTAACTTCAACCTTGCTCATCCCTATTTCATTAGTGTAATTAATATATATGGTTATAGCTTGAACAAGTAGTAAGACGTGGTGCAAAAAAGAAAAGAGAGTAAAACTTGATTTTTTTTTATAAATAATGACTAATCAAAATACAGAAGTTTACCTTCAGGCTATTTTTTTTTGTCTGTATACTTTGTTACACTACTATGCGAGTACTGATTAAATTATCTAAGATAAAGGTGAAAGTAATGACTTTACAGTATTATCAGTTGTCTGGAAAGAGAATGATGAACTATAATATAACACTAACCTCTTCCGCGACCTGAGGGGGAGGGGGGGAGCAGCCCACTGGAGCAGAGTCCTCCACACTATCACTGTGACTTGTATCCCAGACTCAACACTCGAAACGCGAGATAAGATATAGTTCACCCGTGTCTTGAGATTGAATCCTCACGACGTCTGAAAGCTATTCTCTCCTCTAAACTCTACCCCGAATAATATATTCTTCCTAATCGCGAGAGAGTCCCAGGATTCCTCCCTCGTTAACGGAATGCGGCGACGCGGTAGAATTTAACAAGCGCTCCGTCGGGGAGGGAAAGGCACTTGGGGGAATACATTATTGGAGGCGCTTAGGAATGGCGCCTGGTATGGATTCAGATTAATGGTGAGGTGATTCCGACCGATACTGCGGATCAAACAAACACCTGCGTTGTTTCACAGAGGAGGTCTTTGGCCTCAATGATGTGTGGCCCCGGTTAAGAACCTATCTCACAACCGATTAACTGAGATATTAGATACAAGACTGGGCTCGAATCAGAAATAGGATAGAGATGCTGCGGTTTTACCGATTTTCATTCTTCACTTTGCGACACATAGATTGGGATCAGTGAAAAATACTAGTTTATTTTTTATTTTAAAATAACAGTTTTTCAATTTTGTTGTATGATAAAACGAGACCGCCCTCCCCCAATAAAGTTTTACATTTTGTCATTGATAGGCAAAGTATAGTATTTACTAAGGAGGTGACGTGTACAATATTTGCTGTGTAAAAATGATTTTAAACAAAAAGTCAAGAATATATTCAAAAGTAAGAAAGTCATAATGATTAAATAATTGATAGAATCAAAAAGTACAGTACTGATAAAAATGAGGATATAATTAAAATCATATGGAAGTTAACACATGTGTGGCATAAGTAGGAAGAAATATGAGAGTAGATAAAAAGTTCAAATATATTATATGTTATATACTTGATGTATGTAACAAATGGTGATAATATTTTATTTAAAAAAATATTATTAAACTGATATAAAATATTATCCATAAAAGGACTGATAACTTAAGATGACCATCTTAGAGTTAAAATTAAGAAGTAAAATTCATGAATGTATGTATTTAGAATGTAGCTTTGCTACGAACATAAATGTAAACAATAAATAAATAAACAATAAATTGATGATTAATATGTGTTAACCTTGTTTTATAATTATGCTTGCATAGAAGATGGTCTTGTTACTACATTACTTCAAGGAGCAAAGGACTAGTTTCATCAATTAGAATAATACTTTTTTTTGTATTTATGGTCATAGCAAAGTTACATTCTATACATATAAATTAATTAATGTTGCTTCTTTACAATTTTATATTTAATTTTAACTCCATGTTTGTCATCTTAAGTCGTCATCAATTTTGTAGATCTAATTTCATCAAAATTGTGTAATCTTCTTTTTTATATAATATAGTATAACCATATCTTATATTTCCTTAAACTGTGTATAGATAGCATCACTATTTTAGTGTATTTGGAATTTTTGTAAAAAAAAAGTGTATTTAAAAATGCACATGTACACGTTCATAAAATAACATAATTATGAATCTATGTTTATACTCTTTCTATTGTTAAAATAAATGCATGATAAAATGCAATCATATCCTTTTTTAACAAAAGTATTTTTGTTTGAATCGTCAGCTATTTTACATCTACCACCGAGGGTTTATATTAATTTTCCTCTTGGATACTGTGAGGGCCATATTATCAGGGATCGAGGGCCGCCGATTGGACAACAATGGTTCCCTTTGGTACTGAAGCGGGTGTGAAATTAGTATATTCAATGTGCGTTCCACTGGTCTCAGGATAATGAGAGCTGTCAAGTGAAAGTTAGACACACGAAAGTGGTGGAGAGAAGTTTATCTACGGAGGTGGTGTTGTCTGGTAATATGCCTGTCACGCGTTTTATGTAACTATTTCTGAAGAATAATTCAAATTGCGAAAAAATACAGGTTTGGTCATAATTATATGGTTGTTTATTCGATTATAATGACCAGCGGCTCAATATAGAACATTTTAATTTAGAGCTATTTCTCCTAACTGTGGCGTACCAACTTTAAACAAATGTTAATACACTCGCCGGTGGACCGGCGGACAAAGGTGTCAGTCTCTTATTGCCTGGTTTCCCGGTGATATGTAATATGTTATTCAAATCCCAGGCTGGATAGTTTGCCATCCACACCTGAAGAAAATGCAGGCATTCTTGCTCTAATATTCAGCCTTTCTGCTCCCTTCCTTCTGTGCAGAGCGGAAAGCCCAGACGTGTAGTAGGATGCGGCGCATGGAATATAGGTTAAGAGAAAGGCTGGACCCTCAATTTTTATCAGTTTTTGGGACAATCTCTTGAAGAGGAGACCACTACAGTATTGGTTTCAATATCCCTCTCAAACCACGTGGAATCTATCTTAATAAAAGAGTCAAGTCTATACAGCCATACATCCCAGCTCCATATGTGAAGAGGGATTCAGTCGGTAGACTTGGAGGGAGAACGAAATAAATCCCCGTGCAGCATTTGGCACTCTTGGTAGAAATGAATGGACCGCAGATGTTAACATACCGTGAAACAAAAGGTTCTTTTCTCTTCAAATATTGACTTCTCTCTTATTCCCGCCCACCGCCTCAAAATGAAAGGTTCTCGGACAAAAATCTTCCGAAGGATCGCTCCAATTTCAAAAGAAGGGTAAAATTCTTCATGCGAGATGAATTGGTTACTTTATTGAACTTTTTTTATTATTATTTTTTCTCTCTCCCCCCAACGGTCTTTTTGTTCATAGTTTTGTAGCAATGACTGCAACTCGATTGTTTTTTGGAGTGTTGCCAACTTAAAAGTGTTTTAGTTCCCGGCATGGGCTCGAATAAATTCTTTATCGGGATGGTGGGGTTGTTTAGGGAAGTTGGAGGGAATCGCAATTTATAGCTTTGTTTTCGTCTGGGGTGTTTTTCAGTTAGCTGTGTTTAGTCCTTAAAAGTTTTTTTTAAGAAAAAATAAACTTTGGTAAAACCGACAGTGCTGGAATCTCACTTAGAGGATACAACTCCACTAGATACTATAATCGGTGGGCACGTGGTCTAAGGCGTTAACATAAGCTGGTCTGGTTTTCCAGTGAGCCTTAGGTCAAGGTCCCAACCCTATAATATACACCCTATTATTATGAGTAGAACCAGCCCCGTGGTGTAGTGGTCATAACTCCTAGCTTATAGTCTAGAGATCCCGGGTTCAATTCCCGGCTGGTATCGAGGGATATTATTTCGAAAGTTGAATCATTCTCATGGTACCAGGATTTGTTTACTTGTTAAGTTAGGTTAAGATCTTAATTTGCTCCACCTCATCATAATCACTACCATCATCTTCTTAATTCATCGAGACATGGAAATAGCCTCCATGAAAAGTAATCAACTACTAGTACATCCGGGCGTCATCCGGGCAATGGTACATTAGCAATGGCTATTTTTTTTTTCTGGTGACCTGGTGGTCTAGGGGTAACGTGTCAGACTTCTGTGCTGGCGGCCGGGGTTCAATCCTCGGTCCCGGCACAGATTTATCTGATTACCAAACCCTTCCTTCACCTCTGACAAGACATCTTGTGAATGTGGGGAATGCTAGGCCGCCACCGTGGTTCGGATTCCACGTTAAACTGTAGGTTCTTCATTTCATCTCACAATCACCCTATCACTACACATTAGCGTAAGTGCGTATAACCCGAACGGGTAGTAAGACGCGGTGCTAATAATAATAATAATAATAATAATAATAATGATAATAATAATAATAATAATATTTTTTTTCTCAAACTGAGCTACATATTGATGTAACCTCGACTGTGTTGATGTTTTTACCTCGTTTCTTGTACAGCAATATTGTTTATTTATTTGTTTGAGGTATCATTATTTAAATCCATGACTCGATTACTCCCAAACATATTAATACTCACATGGTCTGACAGGTCACTTTCAAACTTGACTGGATTGTTGGTGACAGGGGAGTCGATGTTCGAATCCCAGCCGGGTTTAATGAGACAGTTTTTCGATAAACCGTTTCCATTTTCTTTCTCCACTCAAATTCTGGTACACATCCTTAAAAATCTTACCTTATTCATCCCTACTTCACTAACGTAATTAATATACTTATATAGATCGAACGAGTACTAAGACGTAGTTTAAACCCACTCAAAACACAACATTGTTTATTGGTGTTAAAGCTAAATTATATGTTCAATATATAGGCATTTAATGTTAGAATAATATTTAATAAAACCATTTGTTGACTTAACTGTTTTCTCAAGTCCTCCGCGTGTTTAACATTTTGCCAGAAAAGTGCTTCTCAGATAATGTAAAGGTTAAATTTTCAAAATTTCCTTCACATTAACTATAACAGATTACAAAGCATCGCGTCACTACCAGTAATTTGTTTTTAAACACCGACAATGTTTGTCATGGCAAAAAAAAAAGTGAAGGTTTTCCGGTTGAAAACAACAAACAATTTAAAATAATATGAGCGCCGAGGCCTCTATAGCTGCGGTTTATTTCGGATTCCCCCATCCCCTTTTCGACAAAACTACACCCTAAAACATCAAATTGAGGAGCTCAGATGAACATTAGACACAAGCGACAGCTTAAACATATCAGTGGTCGCGTGATCTAAAAAAAGAACCACTCTCGCAACATACTGGACTACCAGTGTTCGAATCCTGGTCGCATGTACTGAGGGTGATTTTTCATAAATGGTTTCACACTCTTCCATCATATCTGAGAAAATATGCTTTAATTTTTACCTTCCTCATACTATTTTCTCTAGAAGTATTTTAAGTGCACTTTCTTAACCAACTGGTGACCTGGGGGTCTAGGGGTAAGGTGTTGGATTTTTGTGTTGGGGGTCCGGAGTTCAATCCTCGGTCCCGGCATAGATTTAACTGAATACCAAACCCTTCCTTCACCTCTGAAAAGACGTGTATTAATCACAACTTGTGAATGTGGGGAATGCCAGGCCTCCATCGTGGTTCGGATTCCACGTTAAACTGTAGGTCCTCCATCATTACACATTAGCGTAAGTGCGTATAAACCGAACGGGTAGTAAGACACGGTGCTAATAATAATAATAATAATAATAATAATAATAATCAACTGATTTTATCAGAAATTGGCTTACAAACTAGCTTAACTCTAGTACAAACTTAGCACTCAATTATTAAGCCGTCGATTTATCACTGAGAAGAGGAAAGGCCCCATTTAATCAATGATAATGTTTTCGACCAAGCCGGGAATCAAACCCAGTATTCTTAAGTTCAGTAGGCAGAAGCACTGCCGGCTAATCTAAGGAGTAGTACAAAGTGTTTATAGAACTAGACCAAATATTATTAATTAAGTTTATTAGAGATGTTGTAGAATGAGCTGTGTGAAAAATTATATAGGATGCCAGATTTATCTTATTACCAAACCCTTCCTTCACCTCTGACAAGACATCTTGTGAATGTGGGGAATGCCAGGTCGCCACCGTGGTTCGGATTCCACGTTAATTCACAATCACCCTACCATTACACATTAGCGTAAGTGCGTATAACCCGAACGGGTAGTAAGACGCGGTGCTAATAATAATAATATATAGGATGCCGGAGTTCAGTCCCAGCCGGCTGTACAAACAGTGGGGTAGTTTAAAGTCGTGACTTTAATTTAATATATATATATATATATTATATATATGCATAGCTTCTTCATGTTCCTGTTATTTTAGACTATACAAATCACTGTTATAACTTATAGTTAAAACGTATGAATAGTAAACCTATTCACTGTGAAAACACCCGTTTTGGTGGCCGCAAAGTTGCTATCATCGCAATATACTAGACTGCCGATGACGGGTAGATCGTGGTTCGATTCTGGTCGGGTGTACTTAGTCTTTTCCTAAATGTTTACCAAGCTATCTCAACGCAAATATAGGTACACTTCCTCTAAATTCAACCTTTCGCGTCTCTAACCCATTAGTGTTATAAGTACATAAGATTACAACCTGAATGGGTAGTAAGACGTGGTGCTAAAAAAATACTCTGACAAACGTTTTAATAGATATTATTTATTTATACTCTGCCTTGAGATTTAATATTTTTTACTAAATGAGGTCAGCTCCCAAAATAGGGGTGGAAATAGTATAAACCACATCGCTTGAAGTATGAATATATGAAAGTATATGAAAGTATATATGTAAAATAACTTCTATAGCTGCCATATAAGTACTCTTCCTATGATAATACTATAATAATACTTATCCCCTCGTATTACTACCAGTTCGGGTTATACGCTCAAATACTAACTACGATAGTGGGTTATGAATTGGGAAGGTTGAATAGAGAAGAAGTGAACCCTAATTTGCGTGGAGGGAGAGTGTAAAACCATTTAGGAAAACCCTCCTCAGTTCACCCGAACGAGATTCGAACCTCGATCTCCCCGTCCTCAGCAGTCTAGCTCAACACGAAACTAGTGCGTTAACTAATCACGCCACCGAAGCGGGTTTGAATCTTCCCATGAAAATTGGATTATACATGTTGGTTTTCCATCATCTCTTCAGAAAAATATTTTTTTTTTTTTTTTTCAGCGTCTTTCCATCTTAATCCAGGTGTTTCTTTTTCCTCAAGAACATACCTTCCTCTTTGAGTGTGTAGTGATTATTAAAACAATCCATCATTTGCTTCGGTGGCCGCGTGGTCTAACGCGCTGCTCTCATGTTAGATTGGACTACCTAAGACGGGGAGATCGGGGCTATAGCCCAGTAATGTGTACTGAGAGTGGTTTTGCCTAAGTGGTTTTCCAATCTCCCTCCACGTAAATGCGGGTGTACTTCCTGTTAATTAAACCTTCCTAAGGCATTTATCGTAATTATTACATAGGCGTGTAAACTGAACTGGTAGTAAGATGCGGTGGTTTAACAACAACAAAAAATCACTACTAATAGTAGTCGTGTCTCTTGTGTCGTTGTTGCCATCCAGGCACAGTGGTCATCGGTTCGTTGCATATTCCGAGCCACACCTCGTGTTTATTTGAGGTCTGTCCAGGGTTTCAGAACGAATGCTGCGCCGGACAGTGTATTTATGTGTGTCGGTGTAAACATGGCGGCGCCCTAATGCCACAGACGGGCCATCATTGACACTGCCTTGCGCTACAGTTACGGCAGATTACGCTCTGTTACGGTGCAAACTAGACCTGGTTTTACTATTGATACACGTTCGTACCGATGTAATGACCATTAGTGACCTTTACTGTGGACTTTCGTTCAAAAAAAAAAAAA
>CABFVZ010002088.1:0-21910 GCA_902151445.1 Timema monikensis | reverse complement strand
AGATCGAGGTTCGAATCTCGGTCGGGTGAACTGGAAGTGGTTTTTCCTAAATGGTTTTCCACTCTCCCTCCACGCAAATGCGGGTTCACTTCCTCTAATTAAACCTTCCCAATTCCTAATCCATTAGTGTAATTAGGACTTAAAGCGTATAACCCGAACGGGTAGTAAGACGCGGTGCTAACATAATAAATAATAAATAATAAAATGTGCAGTGGTGCTTTCATCTGAGTGCAACAGTGTGATAAACGACAGTCACTCTAATGTGTTTTATTCAACACTAAGGAGAAGATGAGGTTTCAATAGTAGTCAGATAAAAAAAAAAGTTTGGTCGCCCTTTGAATAAAAAAAACTAAAATCCCAATAAAATCTTAACAGCACGGGCAGAGTATCCTGTTTTTTGGAAGGTTTACTCTATCCCCCTCCCTTCGCCCCATTTGGTCTATGCATAGCGCAAAGTATATCCCGGACAATAAATATAACAGTAGATACTATCAGTAGAACAAAGCCACAATCAACTGCGTGCCCTTTTAAATTTACTGTGCATGGATTAAATAGAGAGTGAAGGTAAACTAAGGCGTTTGTTCGTAGATGGCGAGAAAGTAGGAAATTTCACCCTCTTTCTTGAAAAATTGGAATTTTTTATGTATGTTTATAACTATCTGAAACAAATAAAAATATAGCTTATATCATCAAAAAAATATAGATATAAATTACATACTATCCTATACGAATACGTAGAAATTATTTATATATCATTAGAGATGTGAGACGGAAAATTTTGCTTAGATTTTTTCAGAAGAATTTTCCAAAACGGAAAATGTTCAATTATTATTTATGTAAAATAGTTTCAACTGATTAAATGGATAGTAATAATAACAGTAATAATAATAAGTAGTAGTAGTAGTAGTAAAGAAACACCTACTTCGGTGGATGCACTGTCCAACGCACTACGCTCGCAATAGAGCAGACTGCCGATGACAGGTAGATAGGTGTTCGATTCCGGTCGGGTGCATTGATGGAGGTTTTCCTAAATGGGTTTCCACTCTCACTTCACGTAAATGCTGGTGCAATTCCTCTAAATTAAACTTTGCTAATTACTAACACACTAGCGTAATTAGTACACAGGCTTATAAACCGAACAGGTATTAAGACGTGGTGCTAAAAATGTAGTAAAGAGACAGATGAACGCGAGCTTTTGTAGACCCGTTATGTTCATAAATCATACTTCAATTTTTTAACATCAATAAGTTGACTAAAATAATTTTAAGGTTGGCCCGATATTTATTTCCCCTCTATCCTCCATGATTCCTATCTACACCTCCCCACCCCCTTCTTATAACCCAATCGTAGCCTCTTAACACACTATATTTTGAAGTATAATAGGCTATAAGGGCCAAATCAACAATTTAACCCCTCCACTGGAAGCCGCCACTGCAGAAAATATTCTGAAACCTTTTCTAATTGAAATGTCCCGAAAAATTGTCATCTCTACTTATCACCCACTTTGGTGGTAGCATGATCTAAGGTGCTACTCTCACAATATACGAGACCGTAATTATTATATGCTTGAGGACATTTTTCGTGCCACACGAGGATATATTATTAACCGGAACAGCTACTGTAGTTGTTATAGTTATTAATATGATTTTTAAAAATTCTTCTTTATTTTAAAAATCGTTGAAGGCTATTAAAAATATGCTTAGTCAAACTATGCCAAAAAAAAAATAATAATTTGATTCGTATGTTTATAAACTGTTAAGAAATAAAAGGATTCTACATCTGCCCAAATTGTTTGTTTAAATCTTTCGAATAGATGTAGTGCCCCATTACACGTTGATAGTTGGACACAATCAATAGCAGTTAATATTTGCTATTTATTTTGAATTCATCAAATAGTTCTACCGTAGCTTCAGAAAGGCTTCCTACTTGAACTAACCATCTGTTGAAAGGGTTTCTCTTTCTATCCAGCACAGCTGCAACTTTCAACAAAACTATAGTAGAAGGAAACCACTCCAATAAAAGTCAAAGACAACCTCGGAAAAGGGGCGGATTCACTGTGATAATTTTTGTAAACAAAGCTAAGCTTTTCTAAACCGCTTGGACCTGCTCCATACTTTTTGTATATTTTATCTCCGCCCTCTTTATAAAATATAGTTATCAATGTAAGTAAATGTATTGTATATAAACATTTAATATTGTTGTTGGTGACCTTAGATCCAATTTAATCTGTCTTTTAAAAGCTACTATGGCCGTATGCAAGAACTTGACTAGGCGGATGCTTTGTGGACACTAGCGTGTGTTTGCTTGCTTTATCATATGTTAAAAGGTGGACCGATAGTGTGGTCCCGAGCACACTATCGGTCCACTAAGCATTCACTAACGTTCTTACATACCGTTCTACGTGTGTGTCACTAACAGCTTAGTCTAAGGGACAGGAATAATGAAAGGCATTTAGTAGAAATGCTCTCGCATTAACGTGAAGAAGCGATGGGAAAACCACAATGATAGATCACATGTGTAAATCATTCAGCTATACCACCAGACAAAATTTGAAACTCGACCTTTCCGTCACTGGTAGCCCAGTCTATTGCGAGCTTGACGCCTTAAACCGTATGACCAGGAGAACAAGTTTTATACCCAAACTAGCATTGATTTTTGTGCAGTGGAGATGTGCTTTTATTTTATCTGTTTACTCCTTCTCTCAACTTATTAGAGTTGTACCTTATCTGACTACAGTCCTTCTCTATTTTCCATCAGACCCTAACTCTAACTAGTTTAATTTATACCGTCCACATGGTCACCTGGAGATAGGAATGAGCTGAATCATGGGACCAGAGTTCAACGAGAACACCAAAATAATGTCAAACCAAGAGCAGCATGATCTCATTTATATCTAAAATACAACTAAACATTTCCATGGATCTTTATCCCATCCGTGATTTGTTACAATCATATGGATATGAGGTTTATTTTGTCAAGTTGAGCCCACATGTCGTTTCCCGCGTTATTTACAGTCAGTAGGTAGTGCGTACATAATAATAACAAAGTAGGAACGGTGGTCTCTAACAGTTGAATGTTACTAAAGCCTCATTTACACGAGGCTAGAAAATTTTGACATTTACTGTAATGGCTACAACTGTCTCATGACTGTCACCATGTGAACGGATTTTACTGTCACTGTCAGACTGTTATAGCAGCAAATATTACCATCTTGATGTAGGATAGTATGACAATACCGTTAGCTACTGCAGTCACTTGCACCGTGTGAATCGTTCTGTAGCCCACTGCCACGAAAATGTGACAGTGAGTTATTTTATTTTCGAGCCAAGCAACTGTGGCGTTTCACAACCCAAACTAAAATTTAATTGAGCATTCCTTTACCTGGTTCAGTAGTTCAAAGAACATGTCTTGATCAATTCGGAGAAGATTGCAGAACGATTGAGGATCTTCCAATGTTAATTCCCATAGCAGCGTGTATGATGCGCCCAGGTTATCTTTTAAGCAGCGTCCAGACTAGTGAGCTGAACCTCTAGCCGAGCTTCAAGCCGAGCCGAACCTCTAGCCGAGCTTCGAGCCGAGCCGAACCTCTGGCCGAGCTTCAAGCCGAGCCTCGTTAACGTTGGATAAATGGGTCGGAATACTCGCAGCGACCCAGTGAATGTTATTTCGACGAACATCAAAGGATGTTACGAGGCTCGGCTTAAAACTCACTGGACGGCGCTGCGAGCCGAACCACTTGCAACTTTAAATTATTGTTTATTTTTAATTAACCTTCCGTCACACGCGTTTGTAATATTAGATGAGCAGTTGCGTGTTGTAAATTTTACTACAGCTTGAAATTTTGTTTGAAGTATATTTTTTATTGAAATATTTAAAATTAACTGAAAATTAGTTTTATAATAGGCCAAGGGAAATAAATAAAAATTATTTTAATCTTTGAAAATTCGAGAGTATCTTATAAACAGTATTTAAAGTTATATGATTACACACGTGTGGTAAATTGAAGGCCTACAACTTTGCAATACTTTTTCTTAAAAAGTTTGTTGCATACTTAAAATAAGTATGAAACTGCCTCTGGGAAGAGGGGAGTTAACAAAGAATAGCCTAACAGTCCGGGTAGATTTTGTGGGTAAATATGTCCCAGCCCGCTTCAGTGGCGTATTGCAATAACGCGTCAATCTCGTGTTAGACTGGCGCGCTCAAGGTGGGGAAATTGGGTTTCGAATCCCTGTCCGGTCTATTGAGGGTGGTTTACCTCTAAAATGCTTCTTTTCTCATTTCTACCACATAAGATTAATTAGCGAATACTTTATTAATTATATATATATATATATAGTGTTTAGATAACTTAAATAGGTATTGCAGACAAGTAAGAGAGTCACCGGTTGTTAAGAAACGTATAAATGTTAATGGGTGTCTTTCCTGCACATTTATAGATTTTCTTTGAGGTAAACTTTTTTTTTGCACTTTTGCTCCAATCAAAATAACTAGATGCTCAATCACTTGGTGAAATTCAGGTTAAGTTTTTATAATGACCCCTAATTTCTTGAAATTTAATTTAGTGGAGAAAACTATTTTCACTATATTCCACTCGCCTCAAATACATTTTAGTTCGCTATAATCGCCTGTCCTGTATTTTTTTTTTTCTTTGTTGCAAGGTGTGGATAAATTATACCGCGGCAGACATTTTAATTTTTCCCTGTTCATTGCGTGTGTCATTCACCGAAGTACATAAAATCATCAAGCAAAATATGGCTCACGACGTGGTTCGGTTCACTAGTTTGGATGCAGCTTTACGGCTACCCATTATCCTATCTACTTCTATTTCCTTTTCATACGTCTATTTAACACAATAACTATCAAATCTTCAACCACGCTAGCGAAAACTTGCATCAGTTCCACCATTTCCACGGTGACTGTCAACACTATCACATTGATAAGATCAATATATGAACTTATACTCCCGTGACAGTAATTATCACTCACTGTCATGACTTATATAGCCGTGACAGTGCCATCACTATGTGAACCAAGCTTAAAACTACTTTCATATATCTATATGGAAAATACTATTATCTGCAGATGGTAATTTTAGTAGATAGCATTAGTACCGAAATAATAAAAATAGAGTTACTTTTCCAAAATATTTCTTGTGTGGTTTTTATAATATTCAAAATTAATCTTCTCATATATAAAAATATTTATAATGGTGAGAATTGTTCAACCAAAAGATTATAATGGATATTGACGTTCGCTATCCAAAGTACAAAAGAGTGAATCTTGTAATTCTGTCTGTCTTTGAAGCTATGTCAGAAACGGTTTGATGGATTTTATTCAAACTTTATTTAGATGTGGTCATGGAATTACACAAATTTTATAGGAGAAAAAATTATTTTGAAGGCCATAGTTCCAGAAATGTGGCCTTTAAAAAGGAATGCTAGGAGTTATAGAAAAATCTCTTAAAATGGAATTTTTGCATGAAATATACACCACCCTTCTACAATATTATTCAAAAATGGAAAAAAAGTGAATTTAATTAAAAAAGAGGAAATATGGCCTTTTTAAAAAGAGCAATTCGACATAGAGATTTTTCTAAAATTATGATTATTGCCCTCAAATTAAGGGTAGTTTATAGAAGAGTAATTTTTGATAACTATAAATCTTTTAAAAATAGCTCTAATTATTGATGGATATCTGATGAGTGTTTGACATGAAAAAAAACACTGTATACTTGTTTTTCGGGAATATGTTTGTTTAAAAGTAAAGGATTTTGGAAAATTTGATATTTTTTGAAAATGGCTTTATTGATGTTATTAAAAACATGCATCTGGGGAGTATTATGTATAATAGATAAAAAATTATGTTCTTTCTTCTAATAAAAAGAATGAATAATAATTGATATGAGGTAAGTTTACTGGTGACTTATTTTTGAACATTTTCCCCCAAACTATATTTGGGTATATTAGAAGGTTTGTAGGATTGTTCTGTACCATTTGTTTTAATTATAAGTACGTTGTACACCAAGGTTATTAACGGCTTAGTTCTAAGGGGGGTAAGGATGATGAGTGTAGCCTATATGAAGCTTACACGCAATTGAAGGGTAGGGAGATGGAACTATGGGGTAATACGTCACATGTGGGAAACCATCCCTATTGCACCCGTGGGAGAATCGAACCTCAACTTCCACGCCACAGGATGCTTGAAACCACGTCACCACCCCGAGTGGGTGCTAGATTAAAATGGTTCAGCTTAGCCCAGGATTATTAGCAAATAACCTGGGCAAAATTTGGGGAAAGTTGAAAATTTCAAGATCGGCTCAGAATTACATGACTTACAACATATCAAAAGTCCCTAAAGTCCGAGGCTTGTTTTTTTTAAAAGACCCCAAAGTTAAAAAAGTCCATAAATACTTAAAAATTAATTTAAAGCGGGCTAAAATTAGAAGAACGCTGAAAATCTCAGAATCGACTCAGAATTATATGCTTAGCAACATATCTAATGTCCCTAAAAAACCGAGTCTTTGCTTTTATGGCAGAAAACTGCAAAGTTCAAAAAGTCCATAAGTACTAATAAATTATATTAAGGCGGGAAAAAATTAAAAGAAAGCAGAAAATTGTTGAAAAATTCTAATTAAAGATGGTTGTTAAAACTAGTGGGCATATTAACTTCATGTGCTTTTAATGTGGCACAAAATTATACTTTTATAAATGAATTTTCTTTATGTTTCCTATAGAATGAAATATGAATAATTTTTTCGTCATTACCAAGGGACTAAAGTACATTGTCTCGCAAAAAGTTTTCAAAAATTCCATAAATTGGTGCCAGGAAAATCCTTCAAAGCTTAGCATGGTCATATTCCCATCATCTACCTTATATATATATATATATATATGCCATATAGTATTTGACTACATTCATTTAATTTATATTGTTGTAACATCTTAAGGACAACATTAAAAAGAAAATATACCATTTCTTAATCGTCTCTTTTAATTTGTCCTTTAAATTCACTAAAATTTTGGTAGGATGACACTTTTAATACGTACTTTTAAATTGGTTAACACTCGTAACATTTTTACTATATTAATAATGTTATTTTATAGGAAATAATAACCCGTTTCAATTTATTTTTTAGAGTTTCTTCCTCTTAAATTTAGTTTCCAGACGTGTACATAATTTGACGCAATATTGTCTCTGAGTCACCACAACAAGAAATTCTCTCGTATCATGCCTCAAGGTTTTCATTAAGAAACTGTGGCGCTCCTTGCGGTGCAGGCGCCAACTTTCATTAAGCTGTTTCAACTCGCAACAAGTAAAGTTATCCTGGGAGAGATGAGAAGGAAGGGGAATAGTTTTGTCAAGTTTCCGCTTCTCGCGCGATCAACTTCCAGTTTCCTGCGGTTTCTTCTAGACGCACAAAGCCTCCCCCAAATGATTGTGCCCAGGATTAATATCTTCAAATATTTGCTTTAAACAACTGCCGAGTCTCATTATCTGTCTCTCTTTCATCAAGTCAGTGCACGATCTTATCAAATAACATGTCGACAATACAGGATTGACACTCTTAATAACCCAGGATTCCCTGTGTTTTCCAGGATTTTCCATTTTTACAGGCTTGTCAAACTTACTTTATCATAAGGGTTCTATTGAAAGTTGAAAATACTGAGAAGTATTTATAAAACAGGCATACCAGAACACATAGTAAACCTTAAGTGCACAAGCATTCCCCGTAAGAATTAATGTATTAGGAGCTATAACCTTATGTGCCATGGATTACGGGCTGCTCCTAACCCTCATCATCCTGCACTCCTCCTTCCACCCCCTTGCTACAACCAGACATCTCCCAAGCTGTCACCCCTAGACCCTTTCCTCCTACCCCCTTCCTCCTCGCTTCAACCGTACTTTCTCCCTGCTATCAACAACCCTCATTCGATCTGACAGGAATAGTCATCATTAGCTCACCGGCACACACCTTATCTCTTTATCACGTTTTAGGAATTTTGGGAAACTATTTTAGTGCGTTATCTTGAATTAAAGTTGCATTTAAGGCCCGTATACACTGTCATGTTTAACTTGCACCAATATCCATGTTAGTCCAACTGTCGTGCAAGTAAAGGTTTACACACATTTTTGAATATTATGCAAAGATTTACTTGCGGGACAGTTGCGTTCACCACATGTATAGGCCTACACGAATGTTCTAAACAATGCACTGCACTTGTTCTCTGCAAGGTGTGACTGGTGAACCAATTGAGGTTTACACGTGTAAATACAACTGACCCGTACGTGCAGTTGGTGCAACAGCACCAAATTATTCGAGCGCTCGAATATTCATGCAAGCAGAACATGCATTATACAAACTCTTTAATTTGCTAGTAAGTAGAGGTTTACACTGTCGTGACTGGCACCAGTAAACATGAGAGTCTACGCCCCACTTTACATTATATATATATATATAATTAGTTATCTATATCATTATGAGGGTGACATTTCAAACTGACTATTCATAATGTACTTTAAATTAAGTTTTAATACATACAAAATTAATATATTTTCCGAAACAGAATAGGGTCTACACCTTTTCGTCAACCAATACAAATAAATAACAATGTTTCTTTCTCTCGATATACATAGACATATATATCTATATATGTGACTATAGGGAGTTATAATTGATACTAAGGGCTAAGAAAGAGTCAAAGTACCCTGACGCGGAAAATATAATCTACGAAAGACATATTGTTGAAGTAGAAAATTGAAAATGTGTGCAATGTTGAATCTCTTGAATAGTCAAATGGTCAAAGACTCCTTAATGAAACACTTATTTTTGGATACCCTACAAGAGCTTTATTTTAACATTCCATTTTATTATGAAAACATTTGATACTGTTTTTAAAAAAATCAATAACGCACACCAGTAAAATATAATACTGTTTATAAAAGTGTTCTTGAAATATATCACTCATTTGATATTAAATATTACTGAAATTAAATATTATTTTATGATACTTGATATTCAGTACTTTTCTTATATTCGTATTTTCTTTTCTTTGTATAGTACAAGTATTCTGACCCACTCTTCGTACAGTTAAGCAACAAAAAATCTACATCAAGCTAGAACGTTCAACATCCGGATGTCCACTTTTGATAGTTTCTCGTTGTACAACTCTGAGCTAGCTATGGAATTTGCAAACCAACTATGGTCATTATTAAATTTATATAATTTTAATATATTTGAGACAAAACTTTAACTTGTCCTCAAAATGAGTGCACAAACAAACGCAATATTTACTTAAGCATGATCATAAAGTAAGATGAACGAACTAATAAACATTCTTACATAAATATATTAGAAAAAAGAGCATCACATCTCACCAAAAAGAATAAATAAGTAAATAGTATACCCACTTACAAAAACATATTAAATAATAAACGTCATGGTTTTCCAAAGAGCGTCACGGTTCACCTAGCTATGTCATTAGAATGTGTTAATTCTAATGGTTATGTCGATTCTATATGGGCAATTATCTTCAGATCTTTAGCTTTGCTATATAAACACTAACAGATACCCTTAAGGTGGAAGGGGACGCGTGAAAAGGCCAGTGTTTTTGCAGTTTTTATGGCAAAATATGTTTATTTTAAAATAAATACAGCCAACTTTGGTTATAAAGAACCTCTACGGACTCCACATGTTATTAACTATGTCCGAAGTTCACTAAAACCTACTTTTTTTTAATCTGAAAGTATTGGGTTAGTGACAAACAAAATAAGACAAGACAATAGCTCTTTATTGAAATCTATTATGTAATCTTAAAACAATTGGTTATACGCAGTTATTTACTACATACTGTTTTGGTTAATATTTTTTCCAGATCCTTCTCTAGAGTCTGTGCTTTTCCAACACTTGATTCTACACTATTCATGCATTTAAAAAACCGATAAGGTATTAAAACTCAAGCCAGGTCAATGAGTGCACTGACTGTTTGAGCTCCACCTTCCCCCTCCACATTCGTGCTTTCAGTCAAGCTTTATGCTACCTACTCAATAACTCTGGTAAAGAATTGGTGTCTTCAAGTTTAAACAACCAAAGAGTTATGTTTTTAAAGAATTATAATGCTAGACATTTCTTATTGAAAGTTTCAACTGTTCTGTTCACTAAAACCAAAGTTGAAAGCTCATTATAAACGATTTTTTTTAACACACATTGAAATGTATGTGGGTTGGGATCAATAAAATAGGTTCATTGTAGACAAATATTTCCTACAAGCGAGCTCACTAAAATCAGAGTTGACTGTAAAATATTACTCCAGTATAAATATAGAGTTTAATTTTCCTAACATAGTATTATCAACAGTTGTTGAATATCTGACATGAACTTTTTAAATGTAGATAAAAGGATGTCATTAAATTACAGGATACCCTTGACAGATATTCAAGAAATTTTGTAGTCAGCGGGAGAAGAAAATCAGATTATATATTTGTACTGGAGCAATATTTTAATTATCTTGGTCAAAAAATATTTTGCCATAAAAACTGCAAAAACACTGGCTTTTTCTCAAATCCCCTTCCATATCACTTTAAAGATAATCTTTAGTTTTTTTACTAGTTTATTTTTAGATTTTTTGTCTGGCTGTACCAAACTTAAATTTTTCTATTTTCTTATGAATATCCACATCGTTGAATTATCTAATGGATTACCCTCGGGATATACTGTTTTGCCGTTGCCAGGGAGATCTGGGTTTGAATCCCAGTCTGGTGTACTGAGGGTTGTATTTCATAAATGTTTTTTTTCTATCTCTCCCCGTGAAACTACGTAGCATGTGATGCTCACAGTCTAAACGACTATTACGATGCGATGGGGGGAAAAACAAACAGTGTATCGCAAATATATTTTCGCTACTTATCTAGTGAAAATGTAGAAAACTACTTAAAACTCGTAAGATATTTGAAACAAATAATATTATTACAGAAACATAATAGTAAAAATATCATCACATCCCAACGAAGAGCATGAATGAAATAATATACACTGTTACAGAAGCACATTGAGAAAACTGAGCCCCACTGATCACCAAATATCATTACGAACAACTCTCCTTTTCCCAAATCTACATTTAATAATTACAGTATATTTACTTATTTCTAGGAAATTCTTGGTTTTACAAAAATATATTTCAAATATTATTATTATTATTATTATTATTATTATTATTATTATTATTAGCACCGCGTCTTACTACCCGTTCGGGTTATACGCACTTACGCTAATGTGTAATGGTAGGGTGATTGTGAGATGAAATGAATGACCTACAGTTTAACGTGGAATCCGAACCACGGTGGAGGCCTGGAATTCCCCACATTCACAAGATGTCTTGTCAGAGGTGAAGGAAGGGTTTGGTAATCAGATAAATCTGTGCCGGGACCGAGGATTGAACCCCGGCCGCCAGCATAGAAGTTCGACACCTTACCCCTAGACCACCAGGCCACTATTTCAAATAAAAGCGTTCTTATTTATAATAGTCCTACAACTTTGTAATAGACTATCTCTTATCTCAAAGAGTAGAGGAGATATTATCAAGATTGGAAATGTCCGCGTATGTAAGGGCTAAGGTATCTTATGACTCATTTTCTCAGAAAAAAGTTAGATGCACCATTTTGTTTGTAATGTTAAAAGTGCCCAGATACGAATTTCAATCAAAATCGTTTGAACTGTTTTTGAGAAAATTCTTTTTTCTCTTTTCGCTCTCTAGTAAACATTACTACTTGTCTGTGGGTCTAGATAACTAATTCCAAAGGTTTTTCTGGGGGACCTTATGAACATACTAGATATCAAGTTTTAGACCAATAAGTAAAATGGTTTTGCTTGTAAGGAGAGAAAAAAACACACACAGGTAAACGGCATCAGTAAAAACATTTTTTTAGGTTCCAAGGTTTCAACACTCATATGCATCAAAATCTCAAAATCGATTATACTATACGGTCTCAATTTATCTCTCCGGGGAGTCGCGAGAAAGCAAAAATAATTTTCTCATTGTATCAAGAAATATTGAAAATGGCACTTTGCTCTGAAAACAACCTTTAAAGTAGAATAATTTTGAAACATTTTGCAGGTATGTGTATATCTTAGTTGACGTTACATCATATTAATTTAACCATGTCATGGCACTAAATAGACGGTACACTCCATGTAATTTCAATTCCCAAAGGTGTCACTTTATTTTTTACTTTTAAATTATAAAACCTTCCACTCCCCTCTCCTAAATACTACCCTCTCCATCAACCAGTCATCACTAACAATTCCCCAATGCCCAACTTTTAATTTATTTTAACCCATTCTCCTTTTAGTATCACTTTCTATCTATACCCAGGGGAAACATTAGTGGAATGATTATTGTATTTGTCTCGTTTTGTTTGAGCGTCATCGTACCACCCGCCTCAGTGGCATAGTTGGCTAACGCGCTTGTCGTGTTGAGCTTGAGTGCTGAGGACGGGGAGATCGAGGTTCGAATCTCGGTCGGGTGAACTGGGGTGGTTTTTCCTAAATGGTTTTCCACTCTCCCTCCACGGAAATGCGGGTTCATTTCCTCTAATTAAACCTTCCCAATTCCTAATCCATTAGCGTAATTAGTACTTAAAGCGTATAACCCGAACGGTACTAAATATTAATAGTCATCGTACCGGTATAGTTAGTTTTGTGTGAGAGCTCTCGACTCTTGAGTCCGGAGTCCAGGGTTTGAGACCAGCTCCATGGCCAAGTTGTAGAGTGGTTAAGTTCAAGTGTTTATCTTATAGTTTTTCACCCCACTTTTATTACCCGTTTCGATCATATGCATACGTTATTTACGATATTGAAATAGGGATGAGGACGTCATCATTTAGAATAAATGTAACCACATGTGTGAATGTAAAGTGAAACCCCATTTAGGAGAATCTTCCCTCAGTTCATCTAACGTAATTCGAACTCAGATATCCCCGTCACTAATAACACAGTCTAACAAGATAGTGACACGTTAAAGTATGCGACCACTTTTGTAGACAAAAACAAGTCAAGAGCAACTTAAGAGCATATTCTGAAAATCGAAAAATTAAACCCGGACACGGGAATCGAACCCGGGACCTTTGGCTTAGAACGCCAACGATTTAACCACTGAGCTATCCAGGAATCATCCCGTGTACAGGCTCATTCTTCACTTATATTTTAAGGCAAAGTCTATGATGGAGGTGCGGAAATCGTCGGCTAAAAATGTGTGATTTTTTTATTAAAATCACGAGCATCAGATAATGCAGCCATCTTTGACTCGGAGTTGGCTTCATGCTACCACTTGTACAATTAATATAATTGTAAGGGATTGCATATTTAAGAATCAAATAGCCAACGCTATCGTTTATGGAGTAATCCTCGCTAATAGCCAAAGCAGTTATTTATGGAGTAATCCTCCCTGAATGCATAAACAATAGCTTTGGCTATTTGATTCTTAACTTAAGGGCGATTCCATGTGATACTATTGAAAATATTTACTATTTGAAAATGGGTTCATTCTGTTATCAAATCAATACATATCTAAGCGCAACATACTAGGCTACGTTAGTTTGTAAATCATGGGATGATGTAGTAATAACTCGCTTTGTTCGTTGGGGGCTCCGTCCCCAAACACCCAGTGATTTTTATTTCCAAGTGGATGTAAACTAAAGTAATTACAGAGCCATTTTTTTGTAGATCTTACCGTTTAGCCACAAGAGACCTCCAAAGAAGGGTCCGTACCGACTTTAGAGGTTGCTCCACCATTTTGATTTTATTTTCTGTGGTTAATTTTTTTCTTTTTAACTTTTTGGAATTTTCCAGTCGGTCGGTCGGTTACAAGCTAGAAGTTATAAGTTTGCCAAATTTAAAGTTTCTATCTCATCTGAAAGTGGGTAAACATTAGTGTCGTGTGGCTCTATAGTAGTATAATATATGTTTAGAATATGCACGTTAGATACTCTCTCCCTTCTTTTCCCTCCAATCACACTATACAATTTTAGGCCGACTGTTTTTAAGGTGGATTTTCCCTGAATGTGGTATCTCAAATCTCTTTTTAGAGAAATGCTGATGTAATTTTTTTAAACGCACTTTCCTAGTTATATTCATTTATATTAGACTCTCGCAGGTTTTTACACTTGTCTTTGTTCAGGGAGTTATTTCTTCCAATTAATTCCATTCGTTGGGGTGGTTCCAGCCCTAATTTATTTTCTGTCTGCTTCGATCGCTTTACCCTACTCTACATAAAGTCGTATATTTCTTCTTTTTTTATTTTCCCTCATGATAAAGAGCAGAGGTTTTGCCCTGACGCAAGTAGTACTTCACCCTAATTTATCTTAGCTGCACATGTGCGTCATACGAGGTCCTCTTTTTGTGTTTTATTCTTAAACATAATATTGTATTTAAAAGTGTGCCCTAACTGTTAATCTTAAATATTTTAAGAGGTTCTCAAACTTTGACACCATACGCCCCCCTCAATTTTATTTTTATAAATTTCGAGCCCATCCATTTAATTACACCTTCTCCTTTTACGAAATCGAAAAAAGTTAAAATGTAATATAAAGACTCTATTAATACAATGTCAAAATAATTGTTTCCTACATTCCAGATATTTTTTATAGCTTTGTATACTTTTAGGCCAGTAAGAAGACGATATAATGACAGCTGTAAGGGTCCTTAGGGTTTCCTTTGTACACCCTGATTTTGGTTGGAAGAACAGTAGAAAAATTCAAACATATTTGTTTTAGTAATTTTAGTAACTAATTTATACTTTTCTTCCTAACAAAATGATACTATATGTACCAAAGTTTGGTTGAAATGTCAACTAAATAACAATTAATAATATAATTATGGACAAATGAGTAATGTGGAAACCCCAAATGCTTAAGATGTTTTCCTCTCTAACGTAAAATACAAAAATCTATATGATTAATAATTATTTTTAATTGAATTAAAAATATTATGCTTGTAGGCTATTAAATGAGATAAGATTTAATCATTGGAGGCCCGCACCCTAACCATTCGACCATGGAGCTGGGCGTAATAGCTCTATTTACTTTTTGTGTGAATTTAATACACATTTTCTTTTATTTGTTTTTTGTTTTGAACTAATCATCCGAGGACCAGTGATCGCACTAAAGCTAAATACAATTTTTGGCACCCCCCCTCCTTACACCTTCCTTTCTTTGGGATAGGGGACATGCCCCACAGTTCGGGAACCACTGTTAAATATATCAAGAAGACCACTTAGTAAATTCCTAAATATTACAAGCTTCATACGTTATGACTTAATATAAGTTACACACTTAAGATTTGTCTTAGAATTTCAAAATTTGCCCTATAGTCCGTTCGTCTTCAAATAACGTGAAAAATTCTCATATATACATTTTAAAAAAAAGTATAGCAAAACTATAATAAATTTGATCATTGAAACATCCCTTCAATAACAACTAGGTATACTACAACAGCATCGATTTTCAAGCAGCAAAACAGTTTGTATTAACGTTGCACTTAATTAGCGTTGTTGGGTAGGTCAGGGCTCGAATCCCAGTTGAAAGCAATTTTCTTTACTTTCAATGTGTGGTTTTCAATGTGGTTTCACAATTCTATCTCAAGGCTTGTGTGGATGAATTTACTCCAAAAATAACCTCCCTAATCTTGTCACTTAAGTTAAATAAATCTCCGACTTTGTATTTGAATAAGAAGAAAAAACTAGTGTCCGTGAAATGTACAGAGGAATGTTAACACTGTAGTTTATTATAACTAACTCCACGTTGCCAATTTATATTAAATTAAATAATTAAAATATCTGATGATTAGTAAATGGCATTGACGATATTTAGAAAAAGGAGGACTTAATTTAATTGATCATTAGAAGTAGCCCGTTTAGTAATATACTGAGAAAATTAAGTTTTTAAAAGATGTATAGATATATCATAAGTTACCGTTTTTATTTCCAACCAAACTTTTCTGTCGAGTCTATAGGGAAAGTGATTTTTAATGTATAAATAAGGTTTTATGTAGGGTAAAGTCTCTCATTTGGTCTTGTAGGGTTTTCTCCTCATTAAATTAATCACATTTAGTTTACTAGTCAAAATTATCAATACATTCACTACTTAATTAAAATTATAATTATAATTTGCCAAAACAATGTGTAAAAAGCGTAATATTTCAAAACGTAACCAGATATTATTAATAAAATAAACAATAATTGAAGTAGTTGGAGAAATAAATATTAAAACATTCATTAAGTTGTGAACTATATATTAAAATTTTTCTCTACAGCCTTTGAAGGGTAGCTATTCTAGAACTTTTTTTTTTAAGTTAACACGTCAAAAGTGAAGCATTAGTGCCGATCTTCCGTCGCCCAAAAAGGAACCAATATCAAATACCTTTGGCAGCAACTTTTATCATACGATCTCGTTGAGAATTTCGTTTTATCAGAAGTTTTCAATTTAAAAACACATTTGAAGTAAGCCTTTTAAGTTCTGGAAATAATAATGATTGGACGTGTTATTTATGAAGGTACATGGGGGAAATGCAGCATGCTTTATGGCTTTACAAAATCTACGCGATCGTTAGTGGGTTTCTGTTTGTAGATTAAACACGATATCGATTTGATCTCATCTTTTGAATACTCGATGCTCCAGGCCAGCTGTATGGTTAGTACAACTACCATAGTCAATTTTATGTTTAATAATGATTCCCCAATGGGCTTATATGCATAAGAATTGTGTTAATAAAAGCATATTTAATCAATTTGACTAAAGTAAATATACATTATATAACACTTAATTATTTAGTTTGATAATTCCAATGTTTATCTTTTGCATTAATGAAACAAATAAATGGTACGGAGCACAGCACAAACTTTCTCTCGCTTTTATCTTAAAAAATAAATGGTACGGAACTTCTCATGGACATTCTCACTCTAATATTTAAAAATTGATATTTTTTACCCAAAACTCATAATATATGTGAAAAGAAATAATATACACCGGCAAACCCAAGCATAAATTGCACTATATTTATGCAAAATATTTTTTGAAGCCAAATTAAAAATTTTATAATTTCATTTTTAAAGAATTAATGTCCTCATTTGTATGTTTGGACCGAGTACAATTGTCGACATTTTATTAGGTGTTACAAATCTTCATGCCATCGCATTGCTATTAAATTCCTCATTTATAAATTTTGACCAATAAAAAGTGTAAATATTGACCATTGAATCTAAAATGTATATAGATCAATGTTGTACAAACATTTCTCCTAAGAAGTTTAAGAAAAAACAACAAACTTTTTGAGATACTTACTTATATTTAATTACTCTATGGCATTGGAGAATTATTGCGTTAAAATTTAAGCAGTATCTCTTTACAACTAAAGCTCACAAAATTATATTTTCCAATGTCTAAGTAACTGTTGGTTATATAAAAAATATATTTCAAATAAAAGATTATATTTTTAATAGTACTACAATTTTGCAATGATAATTTATTTAGTACCTCAAATAGTTGCGGGGATACGAAGGTTTCTGCTTCTGTAAAGTATCCTAAAATTAATTTTCATGAGAAAATGAAAATATCCAGTTTATTTATAAGCTTAATCAACGCCTAGATACAAATTTTAATCAAAATCGTTAGAGCCGATTATGAGAAAATCTAGTTTTTCTCTTTTCGCCCTTTACTAAACTACTCTTAATTTTATGTTTTAACACATACACACACATAGGCAGACGGCATTGCAAAGACCACTTTTTAGAGTTTCGAGTCATGAGACGTCGACATCCATCAACATTTCAGGTTAGATTTTTTTTACGGTCGTAATATTTTACCTTTGTGTTTGAAAAGTTAGAAATATACATATATTTGCGTATAGCTTGAAAGTTATTGGTTTTATAAAAATATGCTTAAAATAAAATATTTGCATTATAAATAGACCTACATATTTGTAATGATAAGTAATTTCTTATCTAAAATATTTTAGGAGATATTATTTAAAAAAAAGATAATTTATGCATCAAAGTGGAGCGCTTAAAGTTATTTTGCCGAAATATTGAGAGTAGCCATTTTGTTTGTTATATTTATAAACGTTTAGAAATTATTAATCAAAATTATTAAAGCCAATTTTGAGAAAATCGACTTTTCTCTTTTTGCCCTCCAGTAAACTACCCTTAATTTTAAGGTTAGATATCCATTTCCAAAATCTTCTCGGGGCAAACCTATGAAAACCCTATATATCAAGTCTTAGCCTGATCGGTAAAATAGTTTAGGCTCTAGTTGGAGGTACAGACAGACAGAGGGAAATTCAAAAACAACTTTTTTAAATTTGGGGGTCATAAAACGTCGAGATTGATTAAATTCTCGAGTTCGATCTTTTTGAAGATCACAATACATTCTCTACCTGTAAGATAGCGAGAAAGTGAAAATTACTTAAAAGTCTTAAGATTTGTGAAACGAGATAATACATTATTGTAGGAAAACCACCCCAAGTATAATAAATGAATGAAATAATACACACTGATACTTCCACGCTCTATGTCATTAGGAACTAGAAACACTGTTACAGAAAAATTGAGAAAAGATAAACATCTTTGTCACACAAAGAGCATAAGAATCAAATTCATTTTCAAAGATCTTAATTAAAAAGTATGTATATTTGCTTATAACTCAGAAATTATTAGTTTATAAAAATCTATTCCAAATAAAATGTGTGTATTTTTAAAAATACCTCAACTTTAAAATGATAAGATATTTTGTATCTCAAATAGTTGCGGAGAAATAATAGAAATTGGAAAAATTATTTCATGTAAGCTACCATCAATATCATTTTCATGAGAAAATTAAAATTTCCATCTTGTTAATAATATTAAATAGTTTGTAAATATAACATTTAATCAAAATCTTTAGAGCAAATTTCGATAAAATCGATTTTTCTCTTTTTGCCCTTAGGGAAACATGTAATTCCAAAAACGCTTGGGGTAGACCTTCTGAACACCCCAGATACCAAGTTATAACCCAATTGTAAAATAGTTTAGGCTCTAGCCCGAGGAACAGACATAGAGACGGCATCGCTCAAAACACTTTTTTTGGTTTCAAGGGGTCATGAAACGTGGACATTTCAATATCTCGAGTTAAAATTTTTTAACGATCACAATACTTTCTTTCAGGGATGTCGAGAGAAAGTAAAAGCCGGGCAAGAAAATCATAAAATACCAGAAAAAGCTAAATAAATAATAAGTTATTATATATGTCTGTACATTTTATTTTAACTAAATTTTAAACCTGCTTCAGTAGCAGATTGGTCTAAGCCATCACTATCACAATATTCTGGACTACTGATGATGGGGATATCCGGGTTCAAGTCCTGATCGGGTGTTCTTAGGGGTTTTTCCTAAATGGTTTTCCACTCACCCTCCCCGCAAGTGTGGGTACGCTTCCTATATATTCAACCTTCCTCACCCCTAACATATTAGGATAGTTTATAAGCGTGTAATCCAAACGGGTAAAGTGAGCCATGGTGATAAAAACAACCCACCAGATTGAATCAAACCAATCTTTCGTAACACCCAGTCCCTTGGGGGTCAATGCACCTCTGAAAATATAAACCTAAATTTCACGAATATGGTACAATTTTCTACCTTGATGGGAATAAAATAGAGGGCACTGAGTTAAGGTTAGGATGCAGGGAACGAGAGAAAGGGTGATTTTTGCAGTTTATGTAGCAAAATATATTTTTGGTGAAAATAAATAAAATATTGCTTCAGTATAAAAATAGAGTTTAATCTCCATCACAAGGTGGTATGAACAACAGCTGTTGAAAATTTGTTATGATCATAGCAACATTAGATGACAAACTTTTTAAATGAAGATAAAATGTTGCCATTAAATTCCAGAACACCCTTGACAGATATTGTTGAGGTTATCACGTGAATAAAAACAAACTATTTTATTGAAGAATTTATTTTTGTGAGGATTTACTCGCTTCTAGATATCATATTCTGAACATTGAAAAATAACACCTGGACAAGGGAATTGAAGCCGGGACCCCGGGACCCCGGGACCTTTGGTTTAGTACGTTGAAGGTGGCTGTATTATCTGATATCTGTGATCTTAATAAATCACAAATTTGTAACCGACCATTTCCACACGTCCATTATAGACTCTGCCTTAAAATATGAGTGAAGAATGACTCTGGGCACGGGACGACTCCTGGATAGTTCAGTGGTTAGAGCATTGGCGTACTAATCCAATGGTCCCGGGTTCAATTCCCGTGTCCAGGTGTCATTTTTCAATATTAACAATATTTTATTGAATCAATATTTGATTTATTTTAACCAACAAAATGTTTTGCTATAAAAACTGTAAGAATATTTACATTTTTTCGCGTTCCTTACATCCACACCTTAAGTAAAAATACAAACATTGCTATTGACAATTGCTTTTTTTATGATAAAAATTCCATTAAATAGTTTTTATATAGTCAAATAGCACTACGAATAGGGTGATTGACTAGAACATAATTATTTTTGGAATACATAAAAATGTAGATTAGTTGAATAACTAGAAAAACCCATTACGATTGGCACCAATAGTTGTGAAGTCAAAGAATAGTCGCCTGAAGATGTTCAGCCAGAATACAACATGCTACGAGACAACTAATTTTGTACTATCATAACCTAATTTATAAGAATGTTTAAATAATTGTTTTTGTGAATTACATATACGATAATATTTCTGGTAGATCCACTGTTGGCCATTCACTTTTGTATACGTTATTTTTAGGATTACTTTTTAGTGCAATAGTAAAAAAATACATATTTATAAATATTAAAGAGTTTGAAAGTAGTTAAAAATATATTTAATCACCTTATTACATGTTTATTTTTATGCTTTATTTACCATTTTGTATCCAAAAAAATCAAATTGAAAAGTGCAACATAAAAAGATCATACAAAATAATATTAAACTCTTCAGTATGGAGAAGAGCTTGTAATTCACGTTTAGTATTGTCTAAACTAAATATTTTATTTCTTCTATGGCGTTTTGAATAACGCTTTTAAGAAACACTTGGAAATATTTATAATTTTACCTGCCGCGGTGACTTCGTCGAAGTCAGAGTCATCTAGAGCTGACGTCAGAAGATCCTCGCTGCTCATTGGCTGCTGCTGCCGCGTGCCCAACATGGTGGCTGTAGGTCTCTCCCTCAAGCAGAGGAAGAAGAACGCTGAAACACGCACCAAATGTTGCCTCAATTACCAATACAGAAATAAAATAAAAATATTTGTCTATTTTTTCCTCCTGTACCTTCCTTCAAATAGCTTTCAATATTAGTGGTCACACAGTACAAGGCATCAGGCTCGTCCGAGAGTGGATTGACTGGGACGGAGAATAGGCCATTCATTCGTCGGGGAAACAAAATGTTACTAAATTTGGGGGAGGGCGGGGGGGAGAAATCCTGAAATCTGAAAAAGTTTTGATCCCTTTATTTTGGGGGTATTATTAGCATACTAATTAATCCCCCTCGTGCGAGGTCTGCGTTTGCCACAACAATGGAAAATACACTTTAACATTAAATTTTCTTTAAATATCTCCTTTTAAATTAGTTTTACAGTAAAAATAGTTATTACCATAACTAAAGAATAATCAAATTTTCTATAAAAATGCTCCTAAGCATATTTATCGTGCGATGGATAGTTTCGAAGCTATATCCATGAGAAGCGCAGCGCCTTCGTGCAACCGCACCCATTTACTGCTTTACCTTGTCGTATCTCATTACCTGTGTTGCATGATATTTAATAATTAAAGGGTGACCTGGTGGTCTAGGGGTAAGGTGTCAGACTTCTATGCTGGCGGCCGGGGTTCAAACCTCGGTCTCGGCAAAGATTTATCT
>CABFVZ010002087.1:109071-142500 GCA_902151445.1 Timema monikensis | reverse complement strand
AAGTGTTTATTAATTATAATTCTTCAATTGGCGTCCATCGCGGCAGTAAAATATCAGAACAACATAATTGGCGCACAACGTAGGGACCAGTATTCAAGAACGTTTCAATACTTGGTTGATATGCTTATGGCGTCAGAAAGCACAAAAGTATCGAGAGCATTTACGCACAATTTTCCAGTGCCTCCAATATTATGGAGTTCTCTTAAACTCCTAGAAGTGGGTTTGGGGAGTAAGTGAGGTGATTCTTTGGGGGAGGATTCCACATTTCCACATATGCTCTTAAACTACTTTCGCAGAAAGTGCAAGCCATTTTATATTCCCCCAAACCCGCCATCTTGAGTGGTATGAAGAGTTTCCTGGTCAGGATCCATTTTTAACATAGTTTTCTCCCTCACGCTGATCATTTACAGAAACCGTTACTCATCAATATGGTCGCACACTAAAGTGAGGACCAGATTCCATTACGTTTCTCTCAACACGACGAAGCAAGCATTCCAGTAGCTAAAGGATGCGTTGACCCCCGTGGTGTGAATAGCTAAGCCTGAATTTGGGACCAAGCTGTTTCTCACAACTGACGGGTCGGATATTGCGATTATGGTAATGTTGGAACAAGAACGGGGGCAAGTGTGTCCACCACCTTCTGTTTTCTCTTGGGAGTTTAATCCTGCTCAGCAGCGACATAGTATTTACTATCACGAACTTCTAGTAGTGTATGAAGCTGTCTAGCACTTTAACTACCTTTTTGACTGATCACATCCACTAATTTAAACCTTCCAGAAAAAACTCTGAGAAAACCCACCCAGACATGTGCGGCATTTGAGTGCCATGTTCAAGTTTTCAACAGACATTCAGTATGCTATTGGCAAACATAATCCTGTTGGTTATTGTGCTTTCACAAGTCAAGACTGTACATTTTATTTTGCCTAAAAGTTACACCCTGCTAGCCACAGAGCAACAGGACGATGACTTTGTGGAATCATTGCGAAACCCTAGTGTGCACCTGTGACAGTGTGATTATCTTTAGTCTAAAATTCAGTTTTTGGTGAACTCTCTGCAGGTTGCGTTCAGCCACACATTCCCGGAAAATAACATTTTTTCATGTTTGACAATATTCCCATTTTCAAACCCTGTAATGAGGAGATTAGTTGAGCTAGTTCTGGCACACTTTTCTGGAGTAAGAAAATATGTTACCACTTGGGCTGTCATGTCCTTACTTTCAAAAATCAATGGCCCTGAAGATCGTTTCAGAAATATTCAACTCAATATTGTGGGACTGTTGAAACCCTGCCAAGGCAAACTTTACTAGGGCACAACAACGGATCGGTTTTCCAGATGATTTGAGGAATGACTCGTGTAGGACTAATAGGCAAAATCTGTGGTATTTTTTTTAATGAATGGCTGGCACGTTTTGGATTGCCCTAAACCGAAAAGAGATTTAGCACGACGGTTTGAGTGTGACTTTTTTCCAACCTTTAAGTTTTTGAGGATTAAATCATCCGTCTACTGCTTATAACCATCGAGATAACTGTATGGTGCAGGGGCAGCACCTGGTCTTAAAGGTTGCATTGATATTTCACTTCCAAAACTTTGTTTCTTGTTAGGAACTTGTTAATTAAAATGAGCTTTTTATACAAATAGATATTGTTTTAAATTTGTTACGTTTTTTTATAACCGAGATTGCAATGTTGATATTTTTTGATGGAGTCAAGCACAAAGTGATGATATTTTTCTATTTGTTAAACTGTTATTTAAAGCATTATTTTATATATTTGATTATTTTTATGCTCTAAATTTATAGCAATTAAAGAGATCTATATAGCAGAGCAGGTATATAAAGTTGTTTTTTGCAGCTTTTATTTTAATTTATTTGGAACTTATTTGTTTAGAGAACTTAATTTTACAATTGGAGCAAAATTTTATTTAGCTAGAAATGTCTAGCTTTGTCTTATTATAAATTAAATGACTTGTTTATTTCAGGAAACTAAAAGAAACCCCAATAGAACGAGAGATTCGTCTTGTTCATGAACGCGAAGAAGAACTCCGGCGAGAGAAAGGACTGCCTCTCAACAGTAGCCCAGTCTCTACTAGCATCCCCAAAGAAGAGGTCAGTCCTACTTTGAATAGAATTCAATTTCTAAACATCTCTTCAAACATCCATATACAATCGATGTTTTCTTGACCATAAAAATGTTAGTACCATTTATGGTGATAGAACCATTGGTATTTCTGTCTATTGGCCTTAAGATGTTAGTCTTATATAAAGCTCTTCAATATTTAGATTTAAAATATTCACTGTTAAAACTAACATTAGGTAAAATATTAGACATAAAAATCCATAGCTATTAAAATGATTTTAATTGCAATATCTGTAATGTATTTAAAATAATGAAATTGATGTTGCACCATTGTGGTGCTAAATTCTGTATGCAAGTGCATACACTGCGCTGAAAACAGACGCTGTACAATCTTTCCTGATAGGCACTGAAGCCAAAATCCAGGTGATGAGAACATTAAATGATATTATTTTGCTTAGTGTGAAAAAGTGTACACTTACAAATATGTTTGCACCATTTAAGGTGGCCGCCTCTGTAAATGAAGAAGTATCTCACTTTCAGGCCACACAGCTTCAAATACAATAGCCTGTGTCATTTTCTGGAACTAATTCTCTATTATGTCCAAGCTTATACTCCCTTTTCCCCCAACCTGACAAAAACCCTTTGTCATGTCAATAAGGTAAAGAGGAAAGCGAGCTGCTTGTTTTCAAATTTTTTGAAATTTGTTGTTGTGAGTTTATACAAAAAAATTACTGAATTTGTTAAGAGGAAGGCTAAATCTAGAGCCTTTTTTCACCAAGCTTAGTCTCATATCTGTGTAAATGTTTTAAAAAGTTAATGAAAATGAGTATGTTAAATTTCACATATTTTTTTTATTTTGATAAAACTCAAAATATAGGGTTTTAAGGAAAAAGAGACCTGTTTTAATCTGTCGACTTAATTTTGGCATGAAGCAAATTTTGAAATAAAACTTAGAATTAAATATTGTTTTAGAGCTGAACGTCTGCGCTGAGATTTCTCACCTACAGAGGCGGCCCCCTTTACCCATTTTTATTTAAAGAGTTCCGATTACACTTTAATAATAAATAAGTTTTGTTTATTACATTGTCATTAAAACTTGTTGATTTTAAAGTACTGGGGAAAATGGTCATAAGTTTTGGAAACTAAACAGATAGCATTGATTAATTTTAATATCCTAAATATTTTACATACATATTTTAGCATATAAAAGTATAGCTTATAAATAAAGGCTTGCGCCCACTTGAAAAACTATATTTTATTATGTAGAAAAAAACTAGATTGTGAATTTAAATTAATTTTTTGGAATTCCTTTTTATTCACATTTTAATGTTAACAAAAGTGTATAAATTGATATAAAAAATAAGAGTATAGAAATTATGTTATGGAACTCATTTAATACTACACACCTACAAAAGTTCACATTTCCATAATTTGCGCTAATTCTATCTAGTCCACCTCATTACACACTATTGCTTTCAGGTCCATTCAAATGTTATCCTCCCATTTGTCTCTGGGTCTTCCTGATGGTCTTTTACCAACAGGTTTGCCAGTCAGAAACTCGAACAAGGATCTAAACTCTCCCATTCGCTTTTCATGTCATGCCCACTGTATGCGACTAGATTATCCCCACAATGTCTTGTGATGAATACAGGGTATGTAATTCATCATAATGTAACCTCCTCCATTCTCCATTAGCCTCATCCCTTCCCTTTATTGACCAAATATCTTCCTAAGCACCTTGTTTTCGAACACCCTAAATCTGTTTTCATCATGTAAATTAGGAGACTATTGTTTCACACCCATAGAGAACAACCGGTACAGTTATTGTTTTTATATTATTAGTTTTACATTGTTTGAAATAAGTTGAGATGTCAACATTTAATAGCATGCATTTCCCAACTGTGTTCTTTTTCTTATTTCCAATTTAATCATAATTGCTAGTTTAAATTGTACATAAATATTTAAACTCATTAACCTCGCCAAATGGTATGTTGTTTGTATTCATATTTAAATTATCGACCCCAATTTTGGTTCTTTATGTGATCATATACTTAGGTTTAGAAGTGAATATTGAAAAGACTTTCCTTAATAGCCTCTTGTAAATTTCTGTATTTCTTGCAACAGCTCCCTTACTTTTGCCCAACAAAGCTAATTCATATGCATATCCTAATAGCTGCATTGCACTCTTTAACGTCAACCCCTTCCTTTTCCCTCGCATTACCATATCATCATACTTTAAGGTTAGATTAAAAGATAGTGGGGAAAGTGCATCTCCTTCTTTCAACCCATAATGTATCTTGTTTCAACCTATTATGTATTTCGAAAGAATCAGAAAAGATGCATCCAACCGCACCCTGCCGAGTGTATCATTCAAACATACCTTAATAGGAACCTTGATAGGTTTTTTAGGTATCCCAAATTTAGCTTTAATTTATTTAATCTACTAGATAGCTGTTGCCCGCGGCTTTGCTCGCGTGGAAGTTGATTATATACAAATACGAAAATATACATATATATTTACAGATTAATTAAAAATATTACGTTACGTTGATGACCATAACTCGACCTCAGATCAAAAATAATGCAAGTCCGATACAAACTTTCACCCCCTTTTTCATCCCTTATTAAATAAAATTTCCAAAATTCCTGAAACACGTATTTATTTGTTTTACGTCAATAACCGAAATACAAAATTTTGTTTATGTAACTTTAAAAATGACGGACTTTCATACATATTATCATACATATTATCATCCCCTATTTTGACCCCTTTGGGGTGGAATTTTCTAAAATCCTTTCTTAGTGGGTGCCTACATAACAAAATGAATATACAGTCCGAATTTCATGCTTGTAGCCTTGATAGTTTGCGCTCGGCGATGATGAATCAGTCAGTCAGTCAGTCAAGTCAGTCAGTCAAGTCAGTCAGGACATGTTATTTTATAAGTATAGATTTCTTTTAACTTAATCATAGGTATTTTTAAAATCTATATATAATTTAACAGTCATGTTGTATTCCCATTTTTTCTTTTCTAATATTTGCAGGGTAGTAAAAATCTAATTCGTTGTTGATCTATTTCATCAAAATCCACACTGGAGACACCCAATTATTTATTCTGCATATGGTGTCAATTTCATTAAAATTATATTGGATACAAGTTTATAGTATGTTGGTTTACTTTGCTCGTAAAAAATCAGAGGTTCACATGGCTTTGTCAGTCAATCTTGAATATAGCCTGGGTGGGAAAACTACAATAAATTAATTGCATAGCCAAATTTATCTTAATAAATTTCCTCGTCACCAAAACCAGATAATAGCAAGTTCAAATACACAGTAACATTTTTGAGAGTATGGCATTTGATTAATGACTCACTGCATAGCAGATATTTTATTTAAATGGGGTTTTTTCAACTTAATTTTTTTTTGGGGGGGGGGGCATTAAAAGGGAATCTCCTTAAAATGTATCCCTTCAACATATTTGCTTTGTAAAGGTAGTTTGTCTTTAGTAACCAAATTATAGCTAAACTAAAACAAAGATGCACAAATACCGTGCTAAAACTATTGTTTGTTTTAATTTCTACTTTAAATTTTAACCATAATTGTCTAATTTTCAAAATGGCTTAACTATTTAATTTTCTTTATTGATTTGATTTAATAATTTTTCCTTGTCCCTCCATCCAAAAAGTGTAATATTCTGACTAATTTTGATTCACTATACAAAATGAAGTGCCAGTATAATATCCCTTATTATAAATAATATTAAACTTTATTTTAGGTTCGGCGATCCACAAGTCGAAGTACAATGATAACAAATGACCCTCGCAGTGTCCAACACAGAATTGCTACAAGTCGCATTCAGCAAGAAATCAATGAAGCAACTGAACGTGAAATAGAATTACGTGATGGTGGCCAGATACAAACTACATCTGAAGAAACACTTGATTCAAAGGTCTTTTATATTTAATTTTTGTCAGCATAAGAATTGTTTGTTTTTATATAATAGTATAAAAATATTTAATATAAAAAATATGAGGAAATTTTTTTAAAAATTTATTTCTATTCTTAGTGAAATATCCTTAGGGTTGAAGCTATCTTAGTGACAAATGATGTTAGGGGTTAATCTTGTTCTTGTGTATAGTGTATTGGAGAATATTTTGTAATAATTGCCATATGACTAGTAGCTTTTTAGCATTCATAAGTGAATTTTCTTTTCACGCGCAAGACACACTTTTCAGGAACTATAGGATCTAGTTAGTTAACTTCACATTTCTTCAGCAAGTTTCCCTTCTTCCATGAAACCGTTTCCCTAAAGGTATTTAATTCTGTATTTAGCCCAGCAAGCTGGCTTACGGCTACATCTAGCTGCATATTTTTTGACTGGAATAATTTGCTCACTTGGTTTATTTAGTTCAGAGTTTCGAACCAAATAACAGTACAAATAATAAACCGAAATAAATAAACCTCCAGTAAGGCTTGACATTTCAGAATAGCACAACGAATCTTACCGCATACATTGTCTTTCAGGTCTTGTAGATAAAGGAGTACCGGTTTCATTTGAAAACGCACTGCCTTGACAATTTTGATACAAGCCTCCCATCGAGTGTCTGAAAATGGTTTTAATGAAATGTCTCTATCTAGCCTTAACATTTTCCAGCGCTTAACTTGCATCACTGATAACCAAGTTTAAGGTGTGTGTACTGCATAGCATGAAGCATGCTCGGGGATTCATATGTAATTTGTGGGCGTGAACACCATTGATGCGCCCTTTCATATTAGCACAGTTATCATATGCCTGGCCTCTACAGTCACTCAATGGTATGTCATGCTGTTTTAGGATGTTAAATATTGAGTTAGTAATGCCAGCTCCAGTTGTATCATTAACAAGAATGAAGCCTAGATAATATGCTTCAATATTAATACTTTCTCTTTTCATATTCACTATCCTTGTTCAATTCTGTTAACGTCAAGTGTGCATTCTGATATGAGTAAATAATATTTAACTGCTTTTATAGATTTTACAATCATCTTGATTGTACTATCTACTAGCACCTATATAATTACATTTTGGATGTTTTTACTAAACTAGGATGTAGTCACCTTTTTCTCTTATATTTTACGCAGATGTTCTTTCAAGTCATGACCAAATTCCTAAATTAATTCTATTTGACCAAGAAATTTATCATCATGAACATCTCCCACTTTTTTTTATTGTTCCTCCTAAAGTTAAGTTATGCACGGCCATATGTTAAATTATGGCAAATAAACGTTCTAAAATTTCCCATTATATTTGCCATTATTCTTCAGTCACCACCACTTGGTTTTTCTCATCCTTGGTTGAATTTGTTGATAAACGTATTAGTAGCTCCTTCCACTACACATGTTGTTCTTGAGGAATTTCATGACCTGAGGGACGTAGCCTAGGTAAAGGAGGGGAAAAATACCAACAAACACTAATCAAACAATTGGTGCAATTGTAATAATTTAATTTTACTGCTTTTATATTTATTTATCTAACCGATTAAAAAAAGGGCTAACTTTGGGACCCCCAATCCTTGGTGGGGCCCCTACAGGCACATCACTCGCATAGAACCGGTCCTGGCAGGGAGTTTTAGAATGAAGCTCTAACTGAACATATTCCTCTTAGTCAAACAGATCATGGGAACTGACAATGCACCAACCTCAAGTTCATGCCCATAAGTAGATCCCATCAAAGATATTTATTCATTAAAATATCAAAGGGCTAACACTAAATCATCGTGAGAAATTTAAAATTTGACAAATATTGAATTTGAGATGAAAACTTTTTATTTCTCATGTCGGCATATTGGTGGTCTTTTATTATACCCAAGCAACAAATCAATTTGCAGCAAAAAATTGCCGAGATTGCTCCAGAGTCTCAAAAATCTAAGTTTAACCTTTTATGTGCTACGGCTATTACATAATTCACACGTAAAGAATACCAGAGGCCTGTTAGGTTTTGTGTGCGAAGAATGCCACAGCTATTTCCTCATTTTTGTAAGTGTTTTTAAAAAAAATCGCCAAACCTTTATTTATGAAGCGATTATTTTGTTTTTTCTATAATTTTAATCAGTATGTACTGTTATTGGATAATAATGAATTAATTCAATTTAATTAAAATAATTTTATTTCTTAGTTTTAAATTTAAATCTAATTTTTTTAAATTTTTTCAAAACCAATGCTAACTAACATATTTAAAAAAATATTATATAGGTATACATTTCAATCTTATTTTGTTGTAGTGCATCTAGTTTTATACAAGAAAATAGTTTTGAATATAAATGATTATAAATAGTGATTACAGGAATTTTTATTTGATATCCTACATTAGATATTTGGGCCGTTAGTGCTTACCTTAAGGCAAGATATATTATATTGCTTACCACATGAATAAATATTTAGGCCTACACATAATGAATGAGTTTTTCAAAAAACCTTTTATAATGAATAATTTCATATTTTAAAAAATATTATATAAATTTATAAAGTCACTACACCTATTTACTTACATTGGTAAAGAAATATTTTCATTCACATGACATAAATGAAAATCTAAAAAGTATATTTTTCCAAACTCAGAACAATTTAACCCATCAATTTGAAAACTGTTTACCAAACTATTTAAATCAGTATGAATGTCAGCCACACTTATGTTTTACCATGCAGCTCATACATAAAACGGCATTGCACTTAGTACATTGAGTATTAATGTTACCATCCCATTGTGAATGTACTAAACTCCCAGTTCCAATAACTATTTACGGTTGATTTTTGTTGCCAACCGTATATAAAATTTTTACTATTATTATTATTATTATTATTATTATTATTAATAATTAGCAGCACCGCGTCTTACTACCCATTCGGATTATACGCACTATATAAAATTACAAAGGGAAATGTTCTCTTTCCAGTGATATGACACTACTACACTATCTATCAGATAAAACGAGAACTAGCTCATCTGGAGAGCCGGCTTCATAGGCTCGTGGCACTTTAAGTGACTAGGCGAAACTGATCGGATTGGCTCGTGGCGCTTTTGGCGATGGTAGGCAAGGCTATCATGATTATGGTTCAGCTACAGCATGCTGCAGCCATTCTTCGGGCAAGTTTCACCGATTGTAACATTATCCTCGGCAGTTTTGTGTTTCTTTAACCTGTTGCTGTAAGTGTGTCAAAAGAGAATAGAGAAACATTTGTGCAACTAGCCAAATTCTATAAAAATTATTTGAATGGCATTGGGATGAACTGTTTGATAGCTGTGTTTGAACTGTGGTATAACAAATTCCAGAGTAGGCCTACAGCAAATTTGAAAACTAAGATATCCAATGGAAATTAAAGTTTATTGGCAAAAAATGCAATTGATGCCTAGAACATTTGTGACAAGTTTTTCCCAAATGTACTTCTGAAGATATTTTAATCAGTCTATTTCTACAAGAACTTGAGACAGAACATTCTAAACTTTGAGAAGAGTAAAAACTTAGTTGGAGAACTCAATGGGCGAGATCAATCTTCATGGGCTTGCCAACCAGAACCACCACAGACCTGTCGACCTAGAAGAAGTAAATTACATTTTGGTTTGGAAATGACCAAGAAGACTAAATTGTGTTTTGTAATTTAAAAAAATCTAAAATCCTACTTTTTAGGCTTTAATCTAGGCTACCATTGTTGTTATTTGTACTTACTGTAGTACAGTTTTGGAATAGAAGGATCAAGATGTAACTTTCTCCATATTTTTACATAATGTATTCATAATTCCCTGTACTACCGTTTGTTTAAAAAGATGCACTATGATACTTTTTATATGTTGTTCAACGCTCAAGTACAGTTTAAGGTTGCCCTTCCCTAAACCATAATCCTGGTATCTCTATAATGTTAAGATTTATAAAGTGAATTTTTCTTAAAAATTCCTTAATTGCTAGGTACTTAAATTTTCATATGTATATTTTTAAGGATTTCAAATGTGCTATGACTGTTGTAGCCGGTCTTAATATAAGATTCTCATATTAAAAAGTAAAAGAGAAAGAGAGGGAGCTCCTCCCACCAAAAGCAGCTCACCGAGAGTTCAGCAATACCTGAAGAGGTTACATTCAAACACAGCATAGAATTTAATTCAAATGGGAGCTAAAAAGAGAAAAACAATACCGTTATATGTAAAATTTAAAATACATGTATAAAAAATAAGTAATCCAGGAATGATCACATTCTTTATGATCTTATCTATCACTAATCCACTGTTATATATGCCTTATTCGGTGATTGGGCATAGGGGTGTGTACATTACTATTCTAAAAAACTAATATCTTTTGTCAACATTTTTTAGACTTTTGAAAATTCCCCTTTAAATGAGTTTTCATGTATATTGTGTGGCACCTTTGCAGGAATTTTCAAAATAATCTATTTACAACCAAAGATGTCTATGTGCTTAAATGTTAAATGTTTTACATTTTGGACTTGTCTTTAATTGATACAGTGAAAATTAAAAGATATGTATTAGTAATTCATATATTGCTTTAAATAAATAAATTACATACTAGGAGAATATTTTATTGACATATAACTTAGCATGATAATTTCACTATAAAATAACTCTTGGGACTCGCCAGAATATTATTAGGGAAGAACTATACTAAGATTATGGCAAGAGAAAGAAAAAAGTTTTGACCAAAACTTAGTTATATTATTTTATGTTTGTTTTTAAATGCTGGGAATTTATAATAACCATAATTTGTTTATCAGAATTAACAAACCCTTAATGATGTTTTTTTTATTTCTAGGTCACACGATTCACAGACTTGGCTGAATTTGCTATTGTAGAGCAGGATAGAAAAATGCAAAAGGCTTCATCTATTTCTAATGTTTTGACTACAGTAACCCAAGAAACTGATATAATTGAAACACCAGAACTTCATCAAAAGAAACATACTCGCTCTTCCTTATTTAGTGTTAATGAATATAATCATGCCCAGAGTCAACCTTCTTATTCACCAACAAATTCAAGAACATTTTCTGCTACATTTGGACCTAAAGGACAGAAGGGATTGATGGAAAGATTTCTAGCATCCCATGGAAAGTTACCGGTTGCCAATAATTCAAGTTTATCCATATCTCCCATTAGCACCTCATCTCAAATTGCTTCATCCTTACACTCACGCCCATCATTAAATTCTCGCACACCTTCAGACTTTTTCTATGATGACAACCAGGTAAAGTATTCTACATATTAATTAATGACTTCTATTTAACTATAATTCATGTGGTGCTTGAAATTATTAGATAATTTTAAAGAACATTTTGCAAAACCTTGATAACTTTAAATGTTTTAGCTAGCTTATGGATCTTAAAATAATTTAAATTTTAACATAATTATACTAAATTGGACACTGTTGGATATTTTAATATGTTCCATTATTTACAAAATCTACTTCCACCTATCCAACAAACATTGGTTAAAAGGAAATTAGACCATTTAAAATAATTAAATATGTTAGTAATAGTTGATAGTGGAATGTTGGTACCTCTTTAGTTGGTTGATTGTTTTCAGTCATTCATCATAGTATCAGAGTGCAATAGTGACACAAGGTTTCTCAGAATTTGGGTATTAGAGAGGATGATGAATCGGGGAAGAAGGTTCATTAGGATTGAGGGCTAAGTACCAAGTACAAGTCTTATGCAATCTAGATCTAGTATTTGGGTGACTTTAGATCTGATGTTAACATGGAGTTTTGTGGGTACTGTCTCAGGAATGAGTTAGAAATTAATTAGAAATGTAACTTGAGTAAGGTGGTCTTGAAATGTAGGCCTAAGAATTAATCAATGGGGGCAGGAACAAACAGTTTTTGGCAGAAATGTAGAATTTAAGTACAGGTACGTCTAGGACCTTGTTATTTTCTCCCCCTACCCTCTAGTTCATGTCTAATATGCTTGCTTTGCATATTGGTGATAGTGTGGGTGTGATACCTTAATACCGATAAACAAAAGAGTGTAACTAGTAATAGTATCTATTGCTCTTCAAGGTGTGAAGGTACTACCAACTGCACTGGGGTTCTAAACAAACATTATGAAGGAGTATTTGTTCTAGTTAGGTCATGTCACATGGGAAGCGTGCCAGAAAGGCACCCATTACAAACAGCACTAGTATGAAAAGGGTTTGACTAATGATTGTTTAGTTCAAATCACATTGATAGAGAGAGTTATAAATAAATCTTCAAGATTGCTCAACTCTTTTTAAAATACACAGAATATACATATAAATAATTTACACATTTTCCACTTAATGTTACACAGATTACATATGTAAATTTACATAATACATACTTTATGCATACATAAAATAGTTCACTTATTAACTTAGTGTGTTAAAATCATTTATGATTTTCCTAATTTCTGAGGTAGTTCTAGCTCTGAAAGGTGTACCTGGTGATATACCTTAGTGCAGTGTAGATGGTACATAAATAAATCTGCCTGGTTTAGTTTATTTTGTTGGTGATGGTGAGGTCTGGTTTTTAATCCTGTTCAGGTGTAGTAGTTTTTGTGTTCCAAAATGGTTTGCCATTCTCCCCACCACTATTTATGCAGTTGCATCTATCACCTGCACGAGTTGAGGTGTTAAAAAATAAAAAAAATTAATATAATTGTAAAGTCTTCTTACATAGTTAATTAAGGGTAGGATATTAAACTTATGTTCCAAAATAAACTCCAGGACTTTTAAATGCAACTGGACAATTTCAAAGTTTGCTAACAATCTAATGGACACCAACAAATACCCATCCATTAACCAAGGCTGTAGCCAGATCAACATTTCGGGGGATTGTGGGGGTGAACACCTCAACCACCCTCCCTCTTTCAACCACTACAAATAAAATTTACAAATATTAAATGCCCCCACAAACTATCCAGAGCTTATTTTTTATGGTAATTAAGATAATGGATAAAATACATCAAGTGCTTTGCATTTGTTCAATATTTATATACTTACTCTGTGCGTCCTCCCTCAAAGTCTGAAAATTTACATAGAGCACTTACTAAAGGCATACAAAGTTGTGGCAGAACGGGGGGAATGGATTTTAAGATAGGGATGGGGATTTCATGGGGGCACTACTCCTTAATTTTTTTGCCCTCGTAAGATTTATTTCAATGCCTCTTATAATTTTGAATATGATACGATTAAAACAATCCAAATAGCTTCAGAACAGTTTCTAAATTTAAGGTAATTTAGTTAAGTACTATTTAAAAAACCTTGTGAAAAGCATTTTAAATAGCTTCAAGGGGCATACAAATTTCTAATAAAATATGAGGGAAGACAACTCTAATTAGATTATAGAACGTGTATAGGTTTCCAAAAAATTTTAGGACCATTCCAATAGCTTCAAGGCATCAAATTGTCAAACGATGGCTGAGGGAGGGGAGACAGGTTACTCGAATCCCTTTTGATTAGTTGCCCTGCCCTTACAAACATAAGATTCTGGCAACACTAACCCAACATGGATCATTTTAGAAACTATGTCATCTTTCTCTAGTAAAGTTAGAGTTTTAAAAATTTGTGCTTGAAGAAAAATTTGTCAATCCTGCTTCATAGTCCAAAAGTGTACACTTTAAAAATATAGATATTTTCCATTTGACCAAATTTAGACTTTGTTTGACTCCTATACCTAACGTCAAGTTGTTTGGGGTTGATGGCTGGACCCCCCTCCCCTTCGTCCTATCCCACCCTTTCGTTACTCTTTTTTGGAAACTCAATTGTGATGTGTTATCAAAACTACCATCAGATTAGTTTCTAGTTGGAGGGATTTGTTGTTTCCTAATCTCAAATACTTACCAGAATTCACTGTTCTCCCCACATTCATTAATACTCCCTACTTTCTTTGTTTCCTTTGTCAATATTGTCATATTCTAATAGTCTACCCAGCCTTGTTTCCTGGATAATGAACACAATCACAAACTGTTTTTAAAAATGTACATAACTATTAGGATACATAGCCTAAATATTAAAAATTTGCTTGATTTGTTTAAGCTATGAATAAGGCAGTATTAATTTTTAGAAAAAATTTAGGGGAATTTGAAACCCTCCCCCTCCCCCAGGCTAGCTACAGCCTTTCCATTAACAACTAAACCCTCTATAGTAATTGGAGCCATCGATAAAGCCTAGCCCACGAGAAAATATTAACATTTACTCAAATATTTATAGTTTATATAGTGTATAAACCCTTACCCAAGTATCAAATATGAAAGAAACATGGACAGTTAACCTTTTGATCAATTTTGAACTACTCTACTAATATTGTCTAGACATCCTACTACGAATACGAGTCCTGAGTATTTTAGCTATCAATATTTTTATTAGCGAAGCATCGAAGCCAGAATTATTTTGAAGTGAAGCCGAGGATGATGTTTGTTTTGAAGCCAAGTAGAAGTTTCAAAGCTTCGCACACCCCTGCAATGTTAAATATAACTTCATTGTCTAAAGACTTGTTCTTTGTAAATCATATATTTTTAATAGCTTTGCCCACTTGATGAATCATGATGAGCAGTGTCAGCCTGGCCCATCTTAAAGCCCTTTACTAGTATTTCATAGGCCTCCAACCCATATCGGTCCAAAAGACAATTTGATTTTATTAATCTTTCCAATAAAGATAATAGCCTCCACCAAACCACAATTATGATTATTGACAGGGGAATAAAATCTAATACTGTATAATTAAATACATCTAAGTGCATCTATACAAACTAAGCTTAAAAATACCTTAAGTGTCAAAATTAAAACTAATTATAAATATACAGCTTAGCAAAATGTAAAAAAGAACAAAAGTGTGGAGACAAAGAGTTTGGCTTAAGAAAGATCTTAATCTATTTTTGAGAACTTTAAGTTTAAAAAATATCCTCTCACACGTTACTTGCATACATGAAAGTGTAGTACAAATTTGAAAGTGCCAGCATTCGGGATAGTGAAGAATCCAGATCAGATGTTCATTATAAAACAGAAAATTCTCAACATTAACAACTAATAACATTTTTAGAGGCTGGAATGTTTTTCATACTATGATGTTCAAAATTAACATCTGGGTCTTCAAAATCATCTAGCTCATCCTCTTCATACACACTACTACAGACACTGCCACTTATCATACTCACAAGCGAACTTTTTTCTCAAAATTTAAACTATTTATATTAATACTGGCCAATTCATAAATTTTAAATAAAGTATATCTATTAAAATAATCTACTCAAAGTTCAGAAAATATGGCTTTGTATTTTTTTGTTCCAATCATGAAGTCTAGTCATAAGTCCTTATTTAGAAAAAATCTTTTTTCGGTGTGTCTAAAGTTTAGAAATAAATTGTTTTGTATTTTTATCAATTTCTTACTAAAGAATCATTTTTGATCGGAAATTTTCTTTCAGTAAAATCGTCTGGCATATTTACAAGTGTTTTCTTTAAAATATTTTGAGCAAATATTTGGCATTTTTTGAGGAGTTTCAATAAATAGAATTAATTTTTTTAGTTTAAATTTGCTCCAATAATATTTCAACTGTGTGCCATACTTTAAGATAATTCATAGCTTTCATTTTTTAAATTACCTATAGTATAAATGTCAAACAAAATATATCTAAAATATTTAGCATCATTAAAACATTTTTAATTTGGCATACTGGCTCAACATTTTTGTATTGCTGTATTACTGTCTCTCTCTTGTATCTTGAAATTGAGATATTAATAAAAAGAACTTATTGTGAAACAAAATAACAAATATTGTTGCATAAACACTCCACCAAAGAGCATAAATTAAATAATATACAGGGTTTCTGACACATTCAGAAAAAAGGAACATCTTTCTTTCCACCAAATAGCTTAACAATCAATTACAGACTTTGAAGATGTGAATTTAAAAAAAAAAAAAATATATATATATATATATATATGATTAGAGCGAAAAGACAATTGATTTTATAAAATATATTTCAAATAACATTTGTTTAGTTTTAATATCACAACATTTCACTGATAAGTTATTTTGTATCTCAACTAGTTGCGAAGATATGATTAAAATTGGATATTTCTGCCAATGCAAATTGTCATTTTAGTGGGAAAGTGAGAGCTTCCATTTTGTTTGTAATTTCAAACGGTGACTAAATATCAATCTTAATCAAAATAGTTTGAGCGGATTATGAGAGAATAGGTTTTTTTCTCTTTATGCCCTTCAGTAGACTGCCTTAATTTTTAGGTTAGATGTCTAGTTCCAAAAACCCCACAGGACAGCCTAATGAAAACCCTAGATATGCTATTTAGCCTCATCAGGAAAATGGTTTCAGCTCTAGGCTGATATACAGATACACAAATAGACGATATCACAAAGATATTGGGGGTTTTAGAGGCTCATGAAACTTCAACAATTATCAAAATCTAGAGTTAGATTTTTTAAATTTTTTACAATAATAATGCTTCTCTTTCAGAGGGTCGATATAAATTAAAAAGAAACAAATGTTACGAAGATACTGGATTCAATCTCTTTCCTTAAAATCGACTAAAAAAGTAAGAGCCTTTTGTTTACGCAAATAACACTTGGCTCCTATCTTTTTTAAGCGAAACACACTACTCCTCGACTAATTCAAACACATTTATGACTATATTACAATTAGCAGTGTAGCTATTATTAAATTGAGGACATGATTCATACATTGTGTGTAATAATAATAATAATAATAGCACCGTGTTTTACTACCCGTTCGGGTTATACGCTTTAAGTACTACTTACGTTAATGGATTAGGAATTTGGAAGGTTTAATTAGAGGAAGTGAACCCGTCATTTGCGTGGAGGGAGAGTGGAAAACCATTTAGGAAAAACCACCCCCAGTTCACCCGATCGAGATTCGAACCTCGATCTCCCCATCCCCAGCAGTCGAGCTCACGCGTCTAGCGCATTAGCCAACTACGCCACTGAGGCGGGTCATTGTGTGTAGATCAGGGAGGAAATTTAGTTATTTGAACAGGCTTGAATACCATTGGATGTTTCCTTCATGCTACCCACTCCATAAAATGAACATGCAACAACATTTTCAGCTGGAATTCCCTATTTCTTAAAGTCTGACTAAGGAAAGTCATACAATTCGTTACCGTTAGACTCATCAACACCACCACCACCCTTTAGTATACTTTAACATGCTTCACAAAACTAACACAAATAACTAACTGAAACATAATGGCCACATCTTGTGTATTATTTATTTGCCATCAAACTAGGCACGATTGATTCCTGAAGATTTCTCAAAATTAATTTTTATCAAAAGGTCAAATCACTTTTATGATTTTACTATGTCATTACATTTTTTGATAAAAATATAGCCAACAAAAGTATTTTGAACGAATATAACCATCTTTCCTATCTTTGATCGATTATAGAGTCTTGTCCCATAGGGTCAACCCATTTTACATTATCAGCAATACTTTGAAATATTTCCTTTTATAGGAGTACATTTTCTTATTAAACACACATTTTTAGTATTGAACATATTTATTTAACATCATTTAGTATTGTCCTCATTGTCAGTGAAATGTTTGAATACTACTATCTTCATTTGCTGACTAGTCACAGTACACACATATATACACATGCACATCAGTGTAGGCATGTAAAGGTTGAATACTAAAATTCCCAAGTCTTATTTATAGCTTGTCACTCATGCTACTCACCCACAGAAAATTCAGAGTCTGGTTTCACTTAAATGTGGTCTACGCATCCACCAGACACTATTCCTCATCATACCATCTGATGATAATAATGATCAGCCTCGGATACATATAATACCCCATAGAGCCCCAGACACTACCATACAAAAGTAGCCTATTTATTCAGGGTTTGAAGATTTATTTATTTTTCTAACTATCTCCGCCTCTAGTCCCTTCCTCAACACACCCCACCTTCCAATTCCTTGCTTGATTTGGAGCAAAGAATATAAAGTGAACTCTAATAAACTGTGTCAAGCTAATCATATATTTGAAAATGTTTACCAACTTGTTCTTTTTAAATTAAGTTAAAAAGGACAACTATGTTGAGAGAATAGAATTCGGGATATTTGGTTGTGTGCATCATTACCCTATTACATAGGCATCATGGTTTGCCTCTTATCCAGGGCTATCTTTCCCTAATCTTCTTATCATTCTAAAATTAAAATAACATTTTAATAAATAGTTGACCAAAGGTTGGATATCAGTATGTTTTACTAAAATATATAATTATGGACAGTAGAAACTTGTTTATTGTTCTCTTATGATATTTGTGCAAGTGTATATTAGTCTTTAATTGAACTAAAATCCATCACTTTTTGGTTTTGAAAAAATATTTGTTGTATTAACCATATGTTGCTAATCAATTTCCTTTAATATCTCCGTTCTTTCCTTATTGTAAAAGAACCACTCTCCCTAGAGGTTTTTACACATAAATGAAGTTGTGTTTATAGTGGATTCCTAACAAAAACCTCCTATTTATCAGTAAAAAGTGCATTCATCATAACATTTCTAGAGCTTTTTTATTCTTGTTGTAGTATTTATTATTTATGCATTATTGGTATATTAAAAGGTCACAATCTTCTAATTAAAGGGCGTTCAAGTAATATGTAAGCACATTTTTGGCCATTTTTAACCCCTCCCTCTCTTTGTAAGCAAAAAAAGCAAATGCCTTACCCCCCCCCCCTACCCACTTAAGATTTGTCAACTTTTTTCGTTTGTTCACAGGAATAAGCATTTGTTTTTTCATGCAATTTTGCTTATAGCTTGAATATGTAGTAAGACGTGCCGAAATTTATAAATTGCTGGTAATTATTAACATAAAGGTGTAAATTAATATTTCAAAATAATTGACAGTTAACACTGGTATGCAATGAATTTAAATTTATTGAACAGGTCAAATTAAAACAATTTATAACATTATAAAAGTTTAAAATTTCAATTTTATTTGAATTGAAGTCATAAAAAAGGAATATTAGTTAGTTAATGAATATTATTTTTATAAAAAAACAACCTAAACTCCATTTTATCCGATGATCAAAGTCCTTGAATATACATCTAAACAATTTATTTTATTATGTTTATATTCGCAAGGGTTAGGTCACTCAAGCTTTGGCATATTTATATCAGCTTCTCCACATCTTCCTCGTTTAGCCACTCCGCATCTTCATTGCTGCCCAAAGTCCAAGCGGCTTGCAAATTGCAATGTGCCCTCATTCAATTTTGCCAGTCTTTCTCTGTCTTATGTAAGCATTGTTCTGACCCCCTCTCTCCCTTGTCAGCAAAAATAAGAAAGGATCGAACCCCCTCGCCCCCATAAGGTGCTTATGTAATACTTGAGCGCCCCCTTATGCATAGTATGAAATCCACACTTTGGGTCTAGTTCTGTAAGTTCACTTTCACTCTTTGTCCATAGAGCATCACTACCCTCCCACAGTCTTCCAAAACTAACGTCTTGCTCTCCCATTCACTACATTCCTGCTTACTACACTTTAATATCTTACAACACCTCCACCCTTACAAATTTTCTTATACATGACTATCAGTTTCAATCTTCTTGGAGCACAAACCACTCGTGATGACACTCGACCATCTTAACCTAAGTTTTGAATGTTCTTCTTTTTTAGTTGACCTTTGAGTTGCTCGTTTTTCCTGTTGAAAGGAAGTTTGGGGACTCTACCAAGGGACTTGTTAGTGGTTGATTTATTTGGTGAGTTTGTGCTTGTGGCACACTCGGTAAGCTAGCAGGAGGACTTGATGCTGGTTGGATTATTTCCTGAAAAGGTGCCTGCTGTAAACCTGATTGAATGGTATCCTCTAAATATTTAGGAAGTTCCTTTGTTCCTATTTCCAAGCTGTGGAGATGATCTGCATGCACAAACCAACATTGTCCCTTTACCACGGCCAAATACATCATTGGACTAATTACACTTCTAATCACTCCGGACAGCCATTGAACCTCTTCACCCCTACACTCTTAACTAATACCTTCTGATGCCTTACAAAACTGCGAGGTCCTTGATTACGATTCACACTCATTTTTATCTTCTCTAGCTTTGACTCAATATTGTGAGCCAAGCTCGATTTCAAGAGAGAAAGTTTTGTTCTTGGCTTATAGCCGAGGAATAATTCCACTGGCTTCTTTCCTATAAGTGTATGTGGTGTATTAAGATAGGCAAAGACAAAACAATCTATCTTATGTTGTATACTCCTTCTTTCCTTATTCCTTTCTTTTTGCAGTACCTGTATAAGCAATGATTTTTTTAGTGTTTTCACAATGTTTTTAGCTTGCCCATCTGACTGTGGGTGTTAAGGAGGAGAGCAGATACGATCTACCCCATTACTTATTAGAAAAGTTTATAACTCTTGTGAAACAAACTGTGGTCCTCCATATGACACTATCTTCTCTGGGCAACCGTAGGCTGCAAAACATGTCCGAATCTTCTAAATAGTTTTTGTTGATGTAGTAGACTTCATGGGAAACACTTCTAACCATTTACTGTAAGTGTCAACTAGAATCAAGACGCTATGTTTGTCTTTTGTAGCAAAATCTATATGTACTCGTTCCCACTTCCTGTTGGGCCAAGACCATTGTTGTAAAGAGGCCTCTACCAGTCCTTGTTGTGTCATTTGACAAATGTCACATTTCTGTACCATGTCTTCTATGTTAGAGTCCAGCTTATGCCACCATAGATAGCTGCGAGAAAGGGCTTTCATTAGACATATACCAGGATGTTCTTTGTGAAATATTCACAAGAGTTCTTCCTGGAATACTTTACTACCCCACATGAGGCAGTTTTATTCAAATGACAATCCTCTTTGCGACCAAAGTTGGGCATTATTGTTTCTTCCTCCACCTTTCTTGGTCATCCATTCAACGTAAAATCCAAAATTGCCTTCAAAGTTTTGTCCTGTATTGTTTCTCTCTTAATTTCTTTGGCTGTGATAGGTAAATTCATAAATGGAGAAAATAAGTTAACTCTGCTCTGACTCTTTCCTTCTTCACTAGGAAGAATTTGACAGTGCATTTGCTTCTGGAATCTCACTTCCCTTTCGGTATATTAACTGGTAATTATATGCTGCTAGAAGGATCGCCCAGCATTGTACTCTTGCTGCTGCCCCTCTTGTAGCACTTAATAGTGATGTAAGTGGCTTGTGATCTGTGATTGGTTTAGAGGATCTACTAAATAAAAATTTATGAAACTTTTTACAGCTGAACACTAAAGCCAAAGTTACTTTTTCTATGTGTGCATAGCTATGTTCACTATTAGACAATGTATGTGACCGCTTCAGGTCTTATAGTACCATCTTCCATTATATGAGAGAGCACCCCTCCTACTCCATATGGACTAGCATCATGTGTCACTTGAATTGGAAAATTTGGGTTATATGGTACCAAAGCCTCACTTTTATTAAAAACTCTTTACTATTCTCAAAAGCTGACTGATAGTTAGTATCCCAATTCGATTTAGATTTAGATTCCAATAATTTGTATAAGGGGTGAAGCTCTGATGCTAAATTATTTAAAAATCTACCATAGTAATTTTTGAATCTTAGATATGCCCTTAATCTATTGAAATCACCAGGTACTGGCGCATCCCCAAGTCCATTCGATGAATTGATACCATTCTCATTTAGTTACTATAATAGTTTTCAAGAATTTACATTTGGATAGATTAGGCTTAATTCCATATTCTTTCCTGCAAACCTATAAAGTCCTTTATGAGTGTTTACTGTAAGGAGTGGATGTGAGCGTTCTCCCACCTCTAACTGTAAATAGGCTTTGCTATGATCAATCTAAGAGAAAGCTTTACCTCCTGATATATCAGTGAAAATATCTTCAGGGGCTGGTAGAGGATATTGTGCACTTTTAATATATTGGTTCTAATTCACTTTAAAGTCACCGCATAACCTTATTGCCTTATTATTGGATTTTGCCACACACTAGTGGTGTCGTCCATTCTTTGTGTGTAACTGTAGATATTATTCCGGTTTTTTCTAATTCCTCAAACGCTTTTTCCACTTGCCCCCTAATCACATAAGAGACCGGTCAGGATTTGCATTATACTGGGATGACATTTTCTTTAAGCACAATTTCTGCTTTTATTTATTTTATTTTGCCTAATCATTTCTCAAACAATGTTTTGTGTTGTATTTATTAATTTCTCAGCTGTATATTCACCCATTATTTTCCCTGAATCACCTCAGCTACTGAAAACCAGCCAATGTTTAATACCTCGAGCCAGTTTCTTCCTAATAAAACCTGCAATCTTGTAGAACCACCCTTTACCACCACAACTGGGAGCTGTATGGTTTGTCCCTTGTGTGATATTGTAGCTTGGAACTCCCCTTTTACTTCAAGAGACTGTCCTGAATATGTTTTAAGCTTTAAAGATGTCGGACTTAATATAATCTGTAAAAATTGATTTCTATACAATTTTTCAGAAAATATGGTTACGACAGCCCTACTATCCACTTCCATACTAAACATGTTTACTTTTCACTAATGCTGTCTCTGTCCACTGCTCCTCTAGATCTTTCACATTAATTTCATGAATACTAGACAAATACAAACTGCACTCTTCAACTTCTAATTCTACTGCATGCATCTTCACTGCACTTTTATACAGCACTTTCAAATGACCTACTTCCCCGCACATATGCCATCTGCTATTTTTGAAAAAAACTGTTTGGAGAATGATTTGCTCTACCACAACAATAGCATGAATACATTTTGGCCCCTCACTTGCCTTGTCCATATTTCATTCCCTCAGTATAACTTTCGGTTGCCTGCACACATTAGCCCTATCTAACTTGTATACATTTTCTATACTACTTCATCCCAACTGACTATGGAACATTTTCACTTGACGATCAGCTTCCTCTAAATGCAGTCCTACGTTTATTGCCTCTTGAAATAGTATTTCAAATTTCGCCATTAACTTTTGTTGAATCTCGTGATAGCAAACCACTAACTAACCTATCATGCAAAGCTTTTGCCTAGAAACGCTCCATAGTTACATGAAGACACTATATGTTTAATTTTCCTGGCATATTCAACAATACTTTAATCTTATCATTGAATCCTCGTTCCCAACCACAATCTCTCAGCTATAATGTATTTTATAGGAGTATAATGTTGTTTCAGTACATTAACCAACTCCACAAACGTTTTTGAAGAAGGTGGATCTGGTACTAACAAGTATTTTTAAAACTGTATGTGTTTGGGTTTTATCATTGTCACTAATAAAGGAACTTTCGTATCTTCCTGCACATTATGTATCCAAAAATTCATATTGAATCTTTCCAAATAACTCAATCTTCCACCTCCTCGTTGAACTCTATAAACCAGTTAAACCTTGTTGCCACCATTATGATTGCCGTGAAAGTTTCACTCGTCACCACACAAACTAAAGTTGGTCTATTTTGATTTTCCTCATTGCCACTGTTGTATTTATTACTTATACATTATTTGTATATTAAAGGTTACATTATTCTAGCTATGCATGGTAAGAAGTCCACACTTTGGATCTAGTAATGCAAGCTCACTTTCACTCTCTTTGTCCATAGATCATCACTACCTTTCCACCTTTATCCAAAACTCACGTTTTGTTCTCTCGTTCACCATATTCCTGCTTACTACACTTTAATATAATACAACAATTCTCAAATTAGCTATGTCAGAAAAAATTATATTCATTATAGTTAAGATAATTGATTGTAATACATTTTGTACTTTATTCTTGGTTTATAATCCAACCCAGGCTACACATTGCTATTTGTTTATGCAGTCTTTTCAAGAAAGAGAAGAATATGAGCGTGAACGTCAAGCATCTTGGCGCACTGCTTCACGCCCACGATACACTCCTGCTGAAGAAAAGATACAGGTAGAACTCAAAGAGATGCAAAAGAGGGAGGAAGAACTCAGGTATGAATAACGACTATAATTAGTTTCAACATATTCATCTCTAATAAACACCGATGCTTTAATGCCTAAAAACATTAATCTTAATATATAAATAAACATCTATTATTGAAAACATAAAAAATATTGGAATTAATATTGATGATGGCAAGGCATTAACTTTGATATTATATATTCATATAGCCCATGTGGAAAAATCATATCTGGCCAGAACTGGGCCAGATATGCCCAGATCTGGGGTAGATCTGGGGTAAATTTGGCATTCCCAGATCTGGCCTTTTTTCCACATGGAAGGTAATTAACATTTAATTGTGCACACATATATATATGTAAAATTTCAAGAAAGCATACAGTACCAGTAACCTATTCATTTTAAGTGCAACACTTATTTCAGGCTTCAAAGAGCGCACTTGTTTGCTGTCTCTCAACCAAATCTAATGAGTATAATAGAAGATGAAGATAACAAAATCCATAAATTGAATGGTGGTTTCAATGATACTCGCACACTTCGTACAACTCAGTCCATCCCTAATCTACTAGATGCAGAAGATTCTTCCTCTAATGAAATTACTGATGTTTCATTAAATAAGGTAATTGAACTTAAATGAATTGTAAATTAGATTGTGTATATTGACAATTTCTAAAGTGTTTAATTGGGTTATTTTAAAATTAAAATAATAAAATATTGCTTTAATCCAAAGGAATAAAGAATTTAGCTGTCACTTCCTATTAGAAACACAATGAATAGGTAACTTCCTAATTAATTGTCAATTGTGTACAATACATTTAAATACAGTAAATGTTTGTGCAAAATCTTTCCACTATGTGGTCTACAGTTTCGTAGGCAGAATTATAACAAAAAATAGAAACTTTTATTAAGTAATATGTGCGGGTGGGAAATAGTTTTATACTTTCTGATCCAAAGGAATAGAAAAATATGGCTGATATTTTATGAATTTAATCAGAATTTTCCTGGACAAAAATAGAGATAAAGAATTTTAATAAACACACCCCAGTGTATTCAGACAATATTCAAATCTCACCCTAAGGATCCAACGGGTTCGATCGGTAGTGGCTACCATGATGTCAACTATGAACATTGATGCTTCATTAACAAAGGTTTATTATAAAATGTGTGGAAGACTTGTAAAATGCTAATTGCTTGAATCTATATTATGAGTTAATAAGTAACATACTTAAAATAGTAGATACTTGAGCTATTACACACCTAATCACGCCATTCCCCTTCAGGATAGGCAAGAAATTGTGAATGAAATTGTGAATATAGCTCAAAAAATCACTTAGTACTCAATCCATCCTCACTAACTCTCTCCACAGTTCCCTATCATTTCATATTTCCTTAGGTACAACAACATCCAGCCACAGTCATACATGCTCTTTTATTCTTAAAATTCTTGATGTATCTCATTTTCACACATTCATCTACAACATTTAGCCACGTCTTACACGGCCTACCTCTTCCTTTTGATCCACACACTTTACCTTACCTTCATATATTTGCTTCGTCACTCCATCCGTATTCAACCTCTCAACGTGCCTAAGCCAACATAAAATTCTTCTTTCACATTGACCTATTTGATTCCATTTTAAACTGCACTTGAACACCCATTCATTACTGACTGTTCATAAGAATTTTTCCATATACATTTCTTAAATATCTCATTCCAACCGCATTCACCATGCTTTTGTCTTTCTCCTGACAAACACACACTTCATATCCATAAAAAAAAAGTTATTATTTATCTCAATTGTTGATGAATTAAAGTCTTAGATATGTAAAATCTATTTTGAACCAGAGAGATGATGTCTGTTACTACTGGTACAATATTTTTTCTTATAACTAACCAAAGGGAATATTAATTATTTATATAATGATATAATGTTGATAAAATTATTGGTCATGGCTTGAGCATGCACATTATGCTATTATGAAGTAAATATAAGATAAAGAGTGAGATAGTGTGATGTTTAAGATCCTTTTCTTTGTTACATAAATGAGAGCTCTCTGAGAGCTGAAAAGAATACAAACACGAAAAAAAAAGTTAAATAACCCAAGGAGTGTGGAAGTGGATCAGGTACACTTGTGTTGGGTTAAGCTATTAAATGTTTGTAATCATAATCAATTGACATCTTGGGTGATTTTTAAACAATTGATTTTGTTTAAACAAACATATCGATTTCCATAGTATTTTTAATTTTAATTTAAGTTTATAGAATGCATTCTGACATTCCCTTTTAAAAAACAGTGGAATATTACTTAATAGCATGAAAATTGAATCCAGAATCTCTTGACAACATACAAATACTCATCACATACTAATGATTATCCCTCTCACCTACTATCGCATCACATTAAGACTAGATTTCAACCCCAAGATTTGAACATGAGATGATCTGGTGGAAAAAGAAATAACTAAAATTAATATTAAGTTTAATGTCTCAAAAATTTTGAACATGGTTTAACCCCTGTGCAACTAATGTGTTGCATTATAAATAATTTTCCTTTTCCTCCCTAGAATGTCTGAATTTAATATGAATTTATATAACAGGTATATTGCTCATGGTTTTCAATGTTGCTATATTTGCCTGAAAAGTACCAAATCTGATAAATTTTATGATACTTTTATATCATACTAAGTTTTTCACTATTTTTCTTATCTTTTCTTTTTCTGTAAGAAAACTATTCTTTTTAATCTTGCATATGGGCCAGTTAAATAGTCATATTGAGTACACCTAGATTTATTTTAACACCACTTATTAATGCCCGTTTGGGTTATATGCTGTCAAGTGTGTTGCTACACTAAATACAGAACGACACCTACCCAGACCAGAATGGGATGTGTCCTATTTGTATGGGTCCCTGGCCCATTCCATTCAAGTTTAGGTGTCATTTTGTATTTAATCTAGCATCACACTAAAGGCGTAGGCCTACTCAATCCAACTTTGAAACTGGCCTCATGTAATTAAAAACTTTTGTAAGGCCAAATAATTTGACTAGATTCAAAGGATACACATATTATCAAACAGCTGTATGGCTTAGCCCATTATATTTTAGGTACGAATTTACCTTAACACCATAGAAGTTAGTGTTAAATATTATTGTTAAAAATTTACCCCAAAAGAAAATATTCAAAGATTTAGCATACATGTCAGTGTTTCATGTTCCTCACAAGTTGGCAGGTGGGTTATAATATTTTGAGTAATTGATCTGTACAATAATGAACTTTTGTTGCAATGGAGGAGGAATGTGGAGGAGAAATGTGTTTGATTCCCTGCTTTGTGGACTGGGGGTGGTTTTCCACATTTTATTTCTCAAAGTTTTTAAATCTTTTCGAAAATTAAAGAAAATATAATTTTTTCCCCACATAATCTTTTACCTAAGCCTTAAATAAGTAATTTAATCATCTTTATTTATTTTTATTTATAAAATATGAATGTTAATAACTCTAAATTTTAATGGTATGCTGTTGTGTGAGCATGATATTTATAATTTAGTTTAAAAAATTGAACAAAAGATGAACATTAGCAAAAAAAATCAAATTGACTCCCAACTATAAGATGTTAATTTTTATTTAAAATTATCTTTTATTTCAGCCATCTTTTCGCAATCCAAGAAAAAGGAATTCATTAATAGCAGAGTGGGAGAGCAGAATAACAAAAAACGTTGACCAATAGTTTAAACAGGACTTATGAATGGTAACTATTTTCATTCGATAACAAGATTTGAAGCTTAAAATTATTCAAGCTACCTAGAGCTCAAATTTAATACTATATAGTTAATATTATATAAAGTTATTAGTTTCATTTGATCAGTAATAACTGTTGACTAATTAACTCTCATCTTCCCTAACCCTAGTGAAATTCTCTACAAATTACTTAACTTCTTTTATTTCTTGTATGTTAGCGTGTCACATTTCTACTCTAGTCACAATTATATTACTGAAAAAATTTATTAAAAAATGCCACATAATTTGTAATATGAGAAAGTAACGACTCAATTTATGTAAAATCTAGTCATTATTTTGTGTTTAAAATCTACTCATTTAAAACATTATAAATAAATACATACTGCACTTTATGATTTTAAACTAGTTGTAGACAACCCTTCTTGAAATAACTCTCGTTCCTGCTCAACTTCCCAAGAAAGAAGTAAAATTGAAACATCTTTCTACTCTCATTTGTTACAAGAAGTATAAAAAAAATTATGAAAGGAAAGTCAAAGTATAGCAAAGACAGTTTCAAGCTTGTATCTAGGACATCAAATAAAACAAGTAAAATAACTGTAACTAGGGTTGATGAACAGAAGTTAACACATTTATTATTAGTTCATAGTAGAAATAAACTCTAATCATAATAGTAATGGAATGTAGAAAAACTGACCAAGTTTTAAAATATGTTGATAGTTGTGAATTGACTGATTTGACATCGTAGCACACTCATTAGCGTGTCTGTCAACTGAGCTAAGGGTCCCGGGTTAGATTCGCGAAATGGCCGAAAAATTTATCTTTGGGGTGAAATGTGGGTTTACCCTTTCATAATGATGAATTAACGGCTGGGGACTGGATGTGTTGCTTGTCCAAGTTAGATTATAAGGCACATGAAGCTACCACAAGCTAGAAACAATAATAAATGTAAAAAAGTTATGAATTGACAATGGCAGGGAGAGGAGTATATTAGTTGTAGACTTGACTTGAGTAGTGTGGTGTGTGTGGGTCAAGAAGTGAGAGAGGTGCATAGTGTGCCGCAATCAGTAGCTAGGTTAGAGTACTTGTGTAATGTGGATCATATTGTATTTTTATAATAAAGAACCAAATGTGTTGTTCCAAATCAGAATGGCAATCATTTCATGCTCTATTTGAATATAATTTGGTTCATTCTTTGTGAGAAAAAGCAATAGGACAAACCTTCCCATTTGGCATTAGATCCAAAATTATTGCGCTGAGTCCATAAGGTTTAGCATAAGGCTAAGCTGGGTCCTAATTAGCAAGCACTTTATAATTAAGGCAAATCCCCTTCAACTTTTCAAATGCCCTTTTCACTGCTTTGTCCACTTCTAAGGATGTTTCACCTGGCATTGGTTTTAACACCATGAACAAATCTGATAAAAAAAAAAATAGTAACCAATGAATACTTAAAAGGATCTTAGCAGATAAATGACCTTTGAAGCAGGGGCCTCCCTGACTATTCTGTTTACTTTGAGCCCTAAGAACTCAATCTCCTTCTTAAAAAAAACACATTTCTTTTCACTAATTTTTATTCTATACTAATTTAGTCTCCTACTCTCTTGTTATTCTCTTCACTTTGCTGCTTGAATGATTGATAATCATCTAAATAGGAGACAGTCTAGATAATTCTAACCAAAATTGGTTCATGACTGAAAAATAGCTGACTCTAAGGCCACATCAAAACTCAACTTTGAATATTGGAACAGCACTACATGAGTATTGATAGTTAGTGGTGGCCTGGATGTTGGACTAAGTTCCAACTGTTGGCATACATTTCTCAGGTCTCTCTTAGTAAACCACTTACTCCCCAGCAACAATGCAAATATTTCTGATCTATTGTTTAACAGCAAGTGATCTGTGACGCTATTGGGGCTAATGGTATTATCCACATACAGCCTGATTCTCTTTCTATCACCCTTTTCCACCACAACCACTGGTGTGACCCACTCTCTATATCCCACTGTAATTAAGATGTTCTTGTCATAGTTTAACAAGAAAGAACTATCAGTAAATCAAAAAATACTTAACTGACAGGAATGAATAGGATTTAACAGAAAGTCTAACTGTATTTGCTAAGAAAAATAAGGAATTAACTATAAACCTAATAGAATGTAGCAAGAAAGAACAGTAAATAGCCAGGCCTCCACCGTGGTTCGGATTCCACGTTAAACTGTAGGTCCTCCATTTCATCTCATAACCCTACCATTTACACATTAGCGGAAGTGCGTATAACCCGAACGGGTAGTAAGACGCGGTGATTATAATAATAATAATAATAATAATAATAATAGTAAATAAAATCTGACTGGAATGAGCAGAAATTAATAGTAAATTGAAGGTGGGTAAAAGCCCTCAACTTGCTTAAGATTGCTAGCAGCTACTTTTGGGGTGATGAAAGATAAATCTTTATGCACCTCTACAGGGATCTGGTGAGATAAAACCTAGATAATGGCAGTTTTGTTTATGGTTCTACTAAAGCGTCTGCATTGGATTATGTTAACTAGCATCCACCATGCAGGCATTTTACTGGCTACTGGTGCATTTCTGTGCCAATGCCGGTCCCCNCCCCCCCCCCCTCTTTCTTATCAATGGTCATTCTAGCATTATAACTGTTCAAGCTTCATTGAATGCCAAAGCATGTTGCTATCTTCCTATGTTCCATCTAACCCAACTGTGCCTTGTATGAAACCTAATAATGTAGTCCAAGGCAGGTTGGGATCAGTATTTTATTGGTCTTCGACATGTGTGGGATTGTCCTTCCAGAGGCTATCCCCACCTCTCAAGGTCTAGTTGTTCCCTGGAAGATAAAACTACCTCATTGTAATATCGATCTTTCCAAGCTCCCTAAAGCCACAAAACTGCATATTATATATGAAAGGTCTTTCAATGAGATCGCTGCCTGCTTTCAAGTTAAGTCTTATCTACATGGGTGGCTTGAGGTCTGGGGCCTCCATGAGATGTGTTTTTACTGTGGTAAAGTTTAATTTTAAATTTGGGTTACCAAATGAAACCGGAGTTTTTACAGCAGAACTATATGCTATTTTAAAATAGTTGTTTTATGTCTATTGTAACTGTCACTGCTCTGCTCTCATCTTTATGGGCTTCATGGGTGCTTTGTTGGCACTGTACTCCTTGTACTCTCGGGATCGTCCTCCACCTTCTTTGCCCCCCACCCAAAAAATATTTTGTACAATGCCCCTATTAACCACTTAATAATTTAAACTTATAAGCACTGTTTAAGCTATTGATGGTGATAGTGAAAAATATCAAGTGTTATAGCTGCATAGAAAACCTACAGAAACATGTCAAATCTAGAAAGAACAATGATCAGATTTGGTTTTCTAAAAGTATATCTTGATTATGATCTTATCCATTTAAGAAGGGATCAGAATTACTTAAACGAGGTCATGTAACTTATTTAATCTGTTTTAGATATAAACTCAACTTGTGTAACCTCTAAAAATTGTGGGTCAGATGTGTTCATGTTAAACACCTTGTAATGTTAAAACTTGGCCCACAATAGGCCTTGATTTACAAATTAGCAATAACAAAAACTTGAGACGCGCTATAAATATAAGGCATCACGATAAAACCACTAATCACCATGGTGTCCAGGTTATGGCCTGTAGGGAAATAACAAAAGTTAGTTTGCATAGAACTTGGTTTAATTGTGCTAGAAATATTATAAGGTAAATCGTAGACGTGAATGTCTGAATGAACAAAGTGACAATTTACTAAACAAGACAATATAAATGAAAATGGAAGCTACACTACATGACTGTCTGCGAGGTAACGAACATCCAGCAAGATAAGAACACCAAAGAGGTATAAGGTTGTGTGCGCATTTGTACTGTTCATGAATGTGGGTATGCGCATCCGCAGATGATGACACTAGTTGTGAGCAGGACTCGGGAACAAATGTTCTCGGCGTAGCCTGAGGTGTTGTCGTTGCTCAGAGCAAAGGACTCCTGACAAATTGTGGGGTAAATTAATTTTTTTAAATTTCTTTTCCTCCTTATTTTGACCTAATAATATTATTTACTCTTTTTTTTGATGGACTTGGAATTCATGAAAATATCGGACTATTGATAGATGAACTTCTTTCTGTTGAGTTCTTGAACCCCCTTATTTCAACATTCTTCCTCCCATGGCCCACCAGGAAATATTTTAAATTTTATTTATTTCTTATAGGTGTGTGTGTGTATTGAACATCCTACAATACAAAAAAAATCTTCATTTACTACTCAAAATCGTGTGCTGATATTATGTCAATTTAAAATGTACATGTTAAATACCTTAAATAAATAAATACTACTACTACTACTACTATGAAGCTTTTTACATTATTCAGGGTATCAAAATAAATTTAATAAAACAAATTTTAAAAATATTTGGCATAGGACTGCATCAATTAAAGAAACCACATAGCTTTGTGTTTTAGCAATGACCTTCATTTTTGTGTTGCAAGTTTCTACCTCTTCCAACGACTTGTATATCACACATGGTGCTTAATGAATTAGTTTTCTATGTATCAATGTGGTTTTTACTTTTTCATATCAAGAAAGTATTGTAATAGAAGGAAAAACTTACCTCGAGATAATGAAGATTCCTTACGTTTTATATGAACCCACCCAAAAAGAGTTGATTTTACAATTCTCGCCTCTCTGTGTGTCTGTCTGTCTGTCTGTCCCTGGCTCAAAACTGTTTGATGGATTTTGTTCAAACTTGATATTTAGATATTATAAACCTATACCTCAGGATATTATTTAGATTTTGACCCTAACCCTCAAATTAAGTGGAGTTTACCGAGTTTTTTTTACAAATTGTGCAAAAAATGACTTGATTTTGTTTAAAATCCATAGTTTGGACTTTTTGATATGATTAATAGCTCTGTATCATAGGTTTTTGGATAAAAATTGGTGAAAGGTAGTTTACTGAAAGTAAATTTTTGAAAATTCAAAATATTTGGAAGATGGCTCCAACAATTTGTTGTTTAAAATGTGTATCTGGGGAGTGTTTAATATGACAAATAATTTTTTTAATACTTTTGGTTGGTATGAGCAGAAATTCGTTTATGGGTAGTAAGTTTACTGTTTTTTTTTAACAAATGACTATTTAAAAAAAAATGGCTGTGGTGATTTGGTTCAAAATAGTTGTCTGAAGCTTTTTATTATATTAATGCTTATATATATATATATATATTAAATTGTAGGTTACTATTGACTTGATTTATGTAAAATTTTGATTTTTTTTTTTGCACTAGCAATAACGATTTTTATCCAAAATAGTATTGAGTGACTAATTTACATGCTCAATAACAATGTAGATTTATTTTTCTAAGTTAAATTTACTTAAGGGCAATTTACCAACAACAAATTATAGAAGATTTTAAATATATCAAAATTGGCCTTGAAGATTTAAGTTAAAAATGGGATTCTTAGAATAGTTTTTCATGATAAATAAGAAAACTTTTTGTATTTACCAATTTTAGAGATTCTTACAAATAACTTATTTTTGAAAATGTTAAATTTGTTAAATATTTGAACAATTTGGTTTAAAACGAATATAAAAAGGGTTTATTGTGATATTGTTTTTGATTTTATGAGGAAAAGTTACAAAGGATAGTCTACTGAAAACCTATATTTGAAAAAAAAAAAAAAAAATTAAAT
>CABFVZ010002087.1:75025-109017 GCA_902151445.1 Timema monikensis | reverse complement strand
AAAAAAAAAAAAAAAAATTGAAGCTATAACAAACAATAAGAGCTTATGCAATTTTGTCATAAAAATTATTTTATTTATCGATTTACATTCCATTTTCAATATAAAATTGCAAAATACCATTTTGTCACTTTGCAAACTTATACAATCTGCATCTGATATATTTTTAATTATCTTGAAATCATCTGAAAATAGTAAATATAGCCAGATGTGTTGACTTTACTAGTCAATAAACACATTTAAGATAGATGGAGCCCACATAGGGCTGAAAAAGTGTATAAGGTGTGTGAAACCATTTTAATAGCAAATGACCTCTTATGCCAACAGTGCATAAACCAATTTACATATGAGTGAAATAAGCAAAAATTAAATTTAGTTTTTTGAGAATAACACCTGCTGACACAAGTTAAAAGCCCTTCTAGGATGAAATAAAATTATATTTGTCTGGCCTTGTGTAGAGAATGAAGGAACAAAATGCCCCAGAACTCAAACTAAATTTATGACAAATTTGTTTTTGCAAAATCATGAACCACTGTATTTGTTAACTAAAAGTTACAAGGAATACAAAAACAAATGTTACACACATTTTGTAAAACTGTTTCTGTTGCTAACTCCATGCACTTAAAAGTGCGTGTTAGTAACTATAGTTTTAGGTTTAAAAAAAAGCCCGCCTTGGTGGCAAAGTTGGCTGATTCACTAGTGTCTGTTGAGCTAGACTGCCTAGGACAGGGATATCGAGGTTTGAATCTCGGTCAGGTGAACTGGGGGTGGTTTTTCCTAAATTGTTTTCCACTCTCCCTAAAAATACTTCCTCTAAATTCCACCTTCCCAATTCCTAATCCATTAGTGTAATTAGTACATAGGTGTATAACCCGAACGGATAGTTAGAGGCGGTGCTAAATAATAATAAAAATAATAATAATTTAGGTTTAAACTCAAATCATACTTGACAAATTGTTTGTCATAGGTGTCACTTTCATTTTATTACTTGGCTTGTTTATTTATGAGCATGGTATTGCATGTATTGGCAATAACGTCACATTTTGCTCAACCACTTCCTTTCATTGCACATGCTTGATTACCTTTACCAGAATTTACCCTACAATAATAAAAATATTTAAATTTTTATTATAATATTTTAGGCTGCTATTGTTGTGTTTATAAATACTGGGTTTAGATTACTAACCAAAACTACTAATAAAATTATTTGATGTCAAAATCTATTTAATTCTATTAATCTATTTTATTTAAAATGTAGGCAAATGTAAATATAGTAGAGCAAATTAAGAAAAGCAAGGATATTTAATAAAAGTATGGTTAATTTAGAATGCATATTTTTAAATAAAAGTAACTTTGACGAACACAGTTTTAGTCATATGCTTTCATAAAATTTTGGTGACATGATAAAATAAATCATTATCTCACCTCAAAATAAACATTTCTTCTGTGCAAAGATTTAGGATTGATAGCTATTAGAAAATAATCTAGGCTGATGCATACATTATTAAGTGAGAAATGTATAGTTTTGATAAACTTTTTTTTTTTTTTTCAGATTTGTTATTTGGAAATGGATAACTTAATAAGTATGAAAATTGTACTACTACAATCATACTTAACGTAGTGAAGAAACTAAAAGTGTGTCTAGAATATTTGTGCCTAAAAGGCATATTGCCAAATTTTGAAATTTCTCAAATGTGTTGTTCAAATATTTTTTTAAGTCCCTAAGAATACCGACTTTTTTTATGAGTGCTAATGAAAACTTTGAAAACTTCACTGAGGAATGAAGACTTGCCCAATTTTTCTGCTATAAAATAATGTGTTGTTCAAATTGTGTTTTTTTTTATTACTCTAAGAATACTTTTTTTTTCTTTTTTTTTTTTTTTNTTTTTTTTTTTTTTTCTAGTGCAAGTGAAAACTTCAATGGGGGATGAAGATATGTCCAATTTTTCTGCTTTAAAATAATCAAAGTAAATCTCTAGCTAAATTAAGCTTAATAACGGTTTTGTCATCCTTATTTGTTTTGTATTTCTGAACTTCCAATGTGAATGGCTACGAGTGTAAGAAAGGCTTGACAGACCTGTACTAATATAGGTACTGTTCCCATACTCTCACTATATAGTTGGTAGACCAAATACATAATAATAAATAAACGTGTGTGTATGTAATGGCTTTACAGGGAATATTTGTTAGTAAATAGAAGGAAACAATTTATTAATTCAGTCATGTTAAGCCTTGATATAGTTTGAAACCATGAGCCACAACTGATGTATTAGGAAAATAAATTAATATAGTTGACTTTAATTAGATATAAATTGCTTAAGGTCTAGTTCTAACAATGCAAAATTAAATCATAAAGTGGTATTGTATGAAATTATTATCTAAGTGTGACTTAAAAATGTTTTTTTGTTTGCCAAAAATTTTATTAAAAGGTGAAGGTAGTTTCAAACATCACACTGTGTAATAGAAAATAAATATATTATATAGGATCAGAGCAAAAGTGGTATGGATCCAGAAATCAAGTTTTCAAAAGGACATTATTTAAAAGTGAATTGTTTTTAGGAGAGTTTATAAACCTTGGGCTGATGATAGACTAGTTGTGTGCAAAATCATTACTTTTTTTGTATACTTTACCAAAGCAGTTTTTTTCATTTGATATTATGATAGTCACATATTAGTTTCTTCCTGAATTTTGTAATACATATTCAATGGATTTTCATCTTGTGAATAGTTTTCCTTGATAATAATTCTGATATATTTATTGGGAACAAAATGGAGCTTTAATTTTTAATATCTACAACTATTTTTAGTAGCCTCTTTATCTTTCATTGGTGTTTTTATATTTCTTATAACTCAATATGCACCTATCACTTAGTATTTATTATATTTTACTAAGATTGCCTTTTTACATGGATAATATAGTGAGCCAAAGAAAAGGGCTAATTCACTGTTTTAATATAAATTAAAACAAATTATCTAGTGCAGTCTTAATTTGTAATGCATTCTATTAATTTTTACTAAAAAAAGTCTTTTGAATAATTTTTGGCTCATCATCCATAATAGAAAGGTAAATATAGCTTTGCTTAGTCTTTGTGTTTGAGCTCTAATTTTCAAACTGCCTTGCATTTAAATAATGTTTTATGTTAATATTCTATTGAAATAAAAAAATGTTACTGATCTTTGTACAAGCAAATGAAAGTAGAAAAAATTGAAATGGTTTTGTACAAGTGTAACTAATTTGAAGCACTGATATTTGTTTGAAAGTGGTACCATCAGAATAGCAAAAAATAGTAGTGTTAACCTGTTGCTTAAAATGTACTATTACAAAATATTATATGGTATTCCTATAAAAGTCACTTGGACTTTGAATCACTTTTGCTGAACATGACTCCTATGTTGTTTTTTTTCATTTGTTTAAATTATTTATTTTTGTAATTGAAATATTAAAACAGTTCAAAATCCCAGTTAAAATCAAGCTTACTATCCTTATTTCCCATACATATTTATAAACTTCTGGTTGAAATTGAAATTCTTGGCCCATTTAATATGGGCTATATAGTAGCAAAATAACAAAATGTTTTACTATGTCCCAGGCAAGTATGATATGTAAAATTATTTGATAAATTTGCCAGATAATGGATTCAAACAAGGTGGCTTGATGTTAAATGTTTAAATAATAGCTTATTTATCTAATATTTGTTATTTAAATACCTATGAAGGCACATCCATGCCATTCACACTCCACTATGTGAAATATGATTTTTTAAGATAAAAACAACCCCAGTGACTTCCGAACAGGGGGTTTGAGCCTCCTAGTTTTTATCCTGGAGGACTGGGACTATCTTAAGCCCCCCACTATTTCCCAAGGAAATTGTAAACTTGTGTATACAAACATACAACTGTTACCATCAGTTTGATAATTTTAACTAACGCAGTTAACAATTTTCTCACCGGTAAAAAAAGTTTCACTATAATAAAGTATCTAGCATTAAGGCTGTTTGTGATTGCCTTGAATAAAAAAAACCAACCAAAATAGTAAATGTCGAAGGGTAATGCTCATCGACACTTGACACAAATAAGAACATATGGTTCAACTCTGGCATAGCTTGTAAGATAGAAATAGTGAGTAAAGGGATATGGGGTAAAAAAAACCACATCTCCCTGAAAATTTCTGATGTATTTAATGTTGACAGCATAAAAGTGTTTAAAGAAGTCGGTTTGCGAAACTCTTTATCTTAATTTTATCCTGCAATCTGCTCTTAAGAGACATTATCAAAAATATATCTGCGGAAGACCATTTCAAATATCTCAAGGCATCTAATTTTAAAAGTTCTAGGCGAGAACCATTCCAAATAGAACTGCCTCAATTGTGTAGTTAACTAATGCGCTAGTTTAGTGTTGAGCTAGACTGCCGATGACTGGGAGATCGAAGTTTGAATCTGGTTCGAGTGAACTGGGGTGGGTTTCCTAAATGGTTTTCAACTCTCCCACACAAATGCGGGTCCACTTCATCTGTATTCAACCTTTCCAATTCATAACCCATTAGGGTAATTAGTACTTAGGTATACAACCCGAACGGGTAGTAAGACGCAGTGCTAAATAATATTCTGAATATCTTCTAAGAGAATCATATTTTCAAACATTTTTCCAGGGAAGACCACTTGAAATAGATTCTAGAAGCATCTAATCTTAATTTTATAATAATTGAGTTTATTTGGGCATCCAAATTTCAAAAAATTCACGGAGAAGGACCACTCTAAAAAGATTTTAAGGCAGTGACTTTCCAAAAATTTGCCGGCTATACTTAAAATAGCCTAAATACTTATCCAAATTTAAAAAAAATCTAGAGGTCTACTTTAGATTTCATTCAAAGGAGTTAATTTTCAAAAACTGTCCACTTGTGGACCACTCCCTATTGCTTCTCAAAGATCCAATCTTCGAATGTAAAATGGTGGATCATCATCATAATTATTAACTGTTTCCAGCCTGTGGCCAGATCAGTTTAGTAAAATGCCTCAATCTTCCTCTCCTTCCACCACTCTTCTGCCTTTAATGTCTTCCATTCTTCTTCTCTCACTTGAACAATTTCTATTAGCTGCTCCACCCATCTCTTTCTTGGCCTCCCCTGAGGTCTTTTTCTCACATACCTGTACTTAATTTCCAACATTTTGTTCGGCATACTATCTTTTCCCATCATCATTACATGCTCATACCATCCAAGTCTTGCTTCCTCTACTATCTCATATACTCCCTGTACCCCAACTCTTCCCCAGATAACTTCATTCCTAATCTTGTTTCTCCTCATACATCTAGCATGCTCCTCACAAACTTCATTCCCCAACGCCTGACTTTCCTAGTCTCTCTCACATTCACTGTCCATGTTTCTGCTTTATATGTGAAAACTTATCTTCCACTCCCACTCCCCTGTCCCCTTACTTTTCTATTTTTTCCATAGGAAAAATTGGAGGAGGAGGAGGGGGGGTAATTCCCAGAAAAAACTTATTTCTCCTTCCCCTGTCTCACACACAATTAAGGTTCCACTCCCCTTTTTGAAATAATTTTCTTATTTCTCAGAAGTCTTAAAATGTCCTAAATTTACAAATTGGAACCCTCTCAAAATTAAATTCTCCCAACTGTCATGAGTCACAGTGTAGCATGTCAAGTTAAGACTTCTACTTTTCAGAGTAAACTGAGTATACATGGAAAATAAGGAAAACCTGTAAAACTAAGGTGTTGTGTGTGACATGAGTCAAGGAAAAGTCTTGTGAACATTTCATTAACATTTTATAGTTCCTATCTTTTTATGCTATAATTTGTGAAATAGGAAGGAAACTCTTAGTATTATCACCAATTATTGTGATTTCTTGATCATCTTTGTGCTAAGAATTTAATAGAAGGAAATTAAATTATGGTAATTTGTGTGTAAAACTTTTATTTTAAAATACTGGGAAAGTACCTACATTCTTTGGTCTGGATAAGCTGGGGCATCAAGGAATTTTAAAGTGTAGGCTTTATCAGCGCTGTTTGAATGTGTGTAAAACATAGATCGTATTAGCAGAAATCAGCTGGGCTTTAAATTTTAATCAGCCGTTACCCTTGATCATTTATCTTAAGTGATAGTACACCAGAATATAGGGCCAATGTTTAATCACTAGGCGTAAGTTACTGTTAGCAAAGGTTAATTCCGGGTACACGAAATTAATGTTGGAGACGAACACACAATCTAAAAATACAATTGGGGCTCATTAACACGAACGTTTAACGTTAACACAAAACGACGTGGTCGGTTAAGAAAAACAACTGAGAAGTGAAAGTTCGTGATTGGCTAACTCTTGATACTCGCGCTACTGTAGTGCTTCTCGTGGTTGGTACAGTGGTTGGATCATGCATCTTAGGAAGTGACGCCATCACTTACCCTCGAGAAAACAACTGAAACCTCGTCGGGTACCCAGATCAGTCCCAGGAAATCAACACAGTGTTCGTGCTTTGATTTCGTCAAAGCCTTGGTTAATACATCGGCTGAGACCTCCTCCGATGCCACATGTCCCAGCACCAACTGACCCGATTCGATTCTCCCGCACAAAGTGGTGACGAATGTCAATATGTTTGGTCCGTGCATGGAAGACCGGATTGTTTGCCAGCTTCTGTGCACCGACGTTGTCATTGAGTAGTTTAAGTGGTCCTAATTTTTCCTTTCCAAGTTCGAGCAGGAAACTCTGAAGGTGCATGGCTTCCTTGGCTCTTTCACTCAAGGCCATGTATGCGGCCTCCGTATTAGATAACGCAACGGTTTATTGCTTCCTCGAACCCCAGGCAATTGCACCTCCATTCATGATGAAAACATATGCTGTGAAGGAACGCTGGTCATCAAGTGATCCTCCCCAGTCTGAATCTACGCAGCCTACTGACGAGCTTTCTCCGTGTTCGTATGAGATTCCCTGGTCAACAGTGCCCTTGAGGTACCGAAGTACCGTCTTTGCTGCGCCCCAATGAACCCTGTTGAAACAGTCGTTAAACTGACTTAACACACTTGTGCGTGAGCTATGTCTGGGCGTGTAGCCACTGTCAAATACAGCAAGCAACAGAATAATTATCGGTATAGGGGTTTCTCGACATCTGAAGTCGAACATGTCTTACCCTTTGCCAGCTTCGTCCCAACGTCTAGAGGGGTCGAAACAGCCTTGAAATCAGACATACCGAAATGATGGATGTTATTTTTATATTTACCCTCTGATTTATGAACATCCCATCGCCGTTTCTGGTGAAATCCATCTCCAATTAGCGCCTCTGGTAACCCAGATCCTTCATCTCGAACATCTTTCCAAGCCCGTCTCCAAAACTGGTAGTTTCTTCGGGGTCTTGGCATATTATCATGATGTCGTCGACCTAGATGATGATTATCATGATCTCTTCGTTCCAATGCCTTATATAAACACACGGGTCCCCATTGGTGGGTTTCGCATCCATGGTACGCAACTCTCCATCTAGACGTCTGTTCCAGGCACGACCATCTTGTTTTAGGCCGTATATAGCTTGCTTTACGTAGCAGACCCTGTCACCTGCTGCTAACTCGTCTAGTGTGGCCCTCGCCTTGGTGACGGTCTGATCCGTGCGTCCTCCCTTACTCACTATGTTCTCTAGGACCTCTTCAAACCAATCTGGTACCTCCATGTATATTTCCTCATCAAGTTTGCCATTCAAATACGCTGTTTCCACGTCGTTCTGGCGTATGTGCATATTGTTCTGGGCTGTAAACGCAAGAACCGACCTATTGAATTTAGACGTGTGACTCGCGCATACGTCTCGTAAAAATCCCTGCCCTACTGTTGGGCATATCTCTTCGCCACTGTCCTGGCTTTGTGCTTCTCCGAACGCCGTTCGTCCCATACCTATTTTTTAATACGAAATGACTGTCGATCACCGTTGACGCTTTTGACCTGTCCACCAGATACCACGTGTACTTTGCGAAAATCGACCTCACTTCACTAACCATGACCATCATACATTCGGCTGAATCCTGACTTTTCCTTGCTTGGGTTACTGGAACTTCACTCAGAAAACAAAGTCATCCTTGACGACGTGCTTTGCCGTTGCATAGACTCTGAGGGGGTCTTTCGGCACGTCCGGTCCGCAATACCCTTGGCCTTCCTTTACCTCTTACAGCGTTCAATGGTTCATCTGGGGGAAAACCTGAAAACCTTTAGCATCTTCGTACTTATCGTGACGTGCCTCTGGTAATGGCTTTTCGATCGGACGATGTAATTCTTGATCATTAGAGATGTTGATAATGATGCTTTGATCTCCATTATCCGTGGCGTAGACATCGACTCATGAACTTGACAAATTTGGGAACTTGTCATGCAGTATGAAATCCTCCCGACTCTCAGCTGACTGGATCGGAGTCCTGTCCACGAACATCGCATCTAAGGATATCTCGATCTTCCTATGCTCCGGTAACCATACCCTGTACGACTTTGACTCTGAGCGGTAACCCACGAAGATGCCTTTCTTCCCCTTACCTGGCATTCTATCCATGACAAAAACTTTGCTCCCAAAGAGCCTAAAATTGGACACATCCGGTGGTTCCCCAAACCAAACCTCGTACAGGGTTTTTCCTTTAAGTTTACTTGTTGGTGATCTGTTCCACCCAAAAAGTCTGTGGCAGTCCGGACTAAATTAGAAGGCAGCGTACCATCTCCATCAGTGTCCTGTTTCTACTCTCAGCAACTCCGTTCTGTTGAGGGTTGTAAGGTACGGTCAAACGCTTCAGAAATTAATGTTTGTGGAGCAGTTCGTCAAACTGTTTGCAGTCGGATAACGGGCGTGAATATGTCAATCACTTTACTGCTTTTCCCTGTTGAGTGCTCACCATTGCCCTGAAACTATCAAATTCCTCCATCACTTGGTTCTTTGCTCGATGAATCTCACCTTACACCAGCCTGAAGAATCATCTATGAAAGTAGCAAAGTAAAGCTGCTTTTCGTGTGAAGCGACTAGCATTGGACCATAGATGTAAGAATGAATGAGCTCGCCCAGTCCCAACAGTCTCTCTAAAACCTTTGGAAATGGAACGCGACACATCTTTACTTGTAGACAAACGCTGAATTGAAACTCTTCGTTGATGTCCTTGACGTTGATTCCTCGAATCGATCCCGTCTTGATAGCCTCACGGAGTGATTTGGCATTAAGATGTCCCAAGCGGGCATGCCAATACTCGATGTAATTCTTCCTTGGTTTAATACTAGCGTCATCTGGGCCTGAGATTTTCCTGTATTCCAGGTATGTCAACTCTGGGAAATAATATAGCCCGTTTTCGCGTTCCGCGGCAAGCAGCATATTGCCATCCTGATGAATGATCTCAGCCTTCGTTTCACTAAAAATAACTTTATATACTTTATCGGTAACCTTCCCGACTGAAATGAGGTTAGCACGTAGGTCTGATACATACAATGTGTCTTTAAACTCTATCACCTTTTTATTACCGCTTGTGCTCATTTCAAGCGACACGGTACCGATTCTTTCGTTGTCCGTGCAGGTTCCATTCACGAGATTTAGCTTTCAGTGATCGAAGTTCCGACTGATCTGTGCAAACGACTCTATGTGAGACGTGCACCCACTGTCACCCGTCGAAACACTAACTCACGCGATCCACATTTTTCCGATTCAAACTGCACCGTTACTCGACATGTCCGTCACGGCTAGGCACACACCTTTGACGTTTTGCGAGGATTGTTCGTTCGACTTCCTTGTATTCTGGCAGTTTTTCGCCCGGTGTCCGATCGAATTGCACTTAAAACCCTTAATTTTCGAGTCCTTTTTCGCACCATGGTCTTTGTCAGATTTATCACGTACGTGCTTTTCCCGTTTATTATTTCTAGCAGACTTTCCCACACACATCACGTTTTGTGCTGAATTCCGGCTCGTTTCCTTGCGCACGTCTAATTCCTCCGCAACTTTAATTCAAAGTATCTGAGGCGGTAATGCATCAAGTGACGACATGGCGCAACGAAAGTTTTCTTAGCGCTCTGGTAGGCTGCGCAAAAACATGACTGTCAACAGCTCTTGATTGATGTCGAATTCCCAATTTCTCCCAACCTATCCACCGTGTCGAAAAAACATCGAGTGTGTTCGTGCATGTCACCGCCATCTTGTAATTTCAGGGACTTAAAATTATTCAACAAAGCAGCCTTCCATGCTGGCCCTTTGGACTGGTATACTTCCTCTAATTTTTCCCAAATAGCTCGTGAGGTCTCGCAGCCCTTAGTGCTCGCCATGAACCCGTCGGAAATTAAACAGTATGTCAGATTGTGCCATCGTTTGGCTTCGATCGTCGCTGGCTCGGCTGTGACCACTTCTGGTTTCACGATTGTTCCGTATAACCCGTTAGAAAAGGTTAATGCTGGGTACAAAAAAATTAATGTCGGAGACCAACCCACAATCTAAAAATACACTTAGGGCTCATTAACACAAAACGTGGTCAATAAAAACAACTGAACAGTTAAAGTGCACGATTTGCTAGCTCTTAATATGTAAGCTACTGCAGCGCCTCTCGTGGTTGGTAGGCCTGTGGTTGGATTGTGCATTTTAATCAGTGACTTAACAGTTGCATTATAAAATGTATTATTATTAAGCACCTTAGTGTCTGATGGTTATAAAAATTGCTAAAACTACATTAATATATTCATACTTTTAAGTCATATGATTATCTGATTTTTGATAGATAGTATGTATTTAAAAAAAACCTTTCTTATAGTATAGGTTGAAAAAGGAATGCATAAAAGAAAAGTGGAACTTATACCACTCTTAAATAGCTTCTAGAGTCATCGAATATTTTAAATTTTCCTAAGCGGTGGTAGGTACCCATTTGAGTTAAATTCCTCAGTTCCAGAACCTCTGTGTGGACCACGATATTGATTGTTCCTTTTAAAGACTCCTATTATGCACTATATATCACAGTTCCATTAGCTACTGTTAAAGATATTGATAGTTCCAATTAATTACTTATAGAGTCTCATTTTTGAGCAGTATCTAATAGGAATTATAGAATCTAGCAAAATACGGCAGTAATCTTAAGCTCAGAAGTTTAAGCTAATGTAAATTTTTGTGATCTTTTTTACACATTCGATACACTATAATATACTAATAGGTACATTTAGTAATAAAATGGGTTCAACCATAAAATTAGCAGTATAATTATTGAAAAATATTAATTGGATAATGATTGGAATGGCGTTTTGCTCTTATTACTTTACTTAACATCCATTACAGTGCCTGTGGCCTGGGTCAGTTTTTTATTCAAGCCATATATTTTCCACTACCGGCTTGCTAGGGCTGTTGTAACTTCATATGCCTTATAATCTAACTTAAGACTAGAACAGGTACAACATCCACTCTCTGGCCGGCTTTCAAATTTCATCACCAATGATACATTTTTTGCCCATGCCGGGAACCAAACCCAGGGCCCCTAGCTCAATAGACAGACAAGTTGCTGACTAAGCTAAGGTGTCAGATTGTTCTAATAATTCAATGTGTCAATTGATGATTGAAATAATTTTAATAAATTACTTATAACGGTGGCTAAATAAATTCATACCCAGATGATATTGCTCCAGAAAAATAGAAACACAAATGTAATAAAATATAAAAGGTTTTTTAAAAATGCACTCTGCTTACCTTGAAAGGTACCTTGACGGATTACACTATACCCCTATCTTAAAAGCTAGGTGGTTTTGAATGAACGTGCCAAAATGAAGAGGGTGTAATAAGGTGTGATAAAGTGATAGGATGCTATAACAGGATGCTATAATGACTATATTGGTAAAAGGAACTCATGATTCGAGATGTTCCCATCAGATGCTATGGAACTTTTTAAGTGTTGTCTAAACTTTGGGCAACACTTCAAATGTTTAAAGTTCCATAGCGCCTTGGAGATATCTTGGACAATGGGTTCCTTATACCAATATAGTCATTATAGCACCATCTCCTGTCCTTTTTATTTTTGGCAAGCTCCTTCAAAATCGCCCTGTAACATAGCAAACTTACCTTGCATTATTCCACTATCTTACAGGGTAAATGAAAGGTATTTAATATAGGAGTTGGACCTAAAAACCAACACTAAATTTGGTCAAAACACATTATTTTACACTTTCAATGATGATACAGGTCAGCCTCTAAATGCCTGCAAATTTTAAATTGTAAAGACAGTTACTAAGATATTGAGAGCTCAAGGGAACTTCGGTATTTAGACTTAAAATATTGATAAGAACATGAAATGGGAGTCTATATCAATAATAAATTCAAATGATAAATTTATAAATTTGTGCAGTTGAGGTAAAGTGTAGAATAAAATGCTAAATTGTGTGTACATGAAGTTAGTCCGAAGTACAAAATCGTGGGATGGTTCATATTAAACCACATTTAGACAAGCTGGTTCATGAGAGCTGATCACTTGAGCTTCAATGCAGCTAACTTGGGCTTCTACGAAAACAAAGATTCATCTCGATTCTCTACAATACTTGGACCAGATAGTACGTCTGGTACATAAAAAAAAGCTGCACTTTTTGATTGGAATATGCCACTTTCTGTGGTCATAAGTGAGGCCAAAAGAGACCTTTTCAGATAGGGAGCCACATTAAAATCCATGTAGGACACCAAAATGGCAGCTATTTATGGACGCCATTTTGGAGTCCAAGAATTGGTTGTATCTCGGCTCCTAATGGTTCGATTATAATTTTTCTTTTATTGTTTAAAAGCTATTATTAAGTACATTTTTTAAATCATATTTACTTTTCTCTAAGCCTTAAGATTTGCTCATAAATTTAAAAAAAAACATTTTAGTGTTCGTCTAGTTTTTTCATTTTTGTTTTTTGTGTGTGATTTCTCTTACATTTGTTTTCATTCTAATATAAAATTATACTCATATAAATCATTTAACATTCATTTTTGCAGATTAGACTGAAATGAATTATTATCAAAATTACTTCAAGGCCCCTGCGGCTGGCAAATGTTGACTTTGAATCTCCACTTGAGCTTTGTGTTATAGATTGGACCAAATGTTGCATTTGTCAAGAATCTAGTGATGAAGGCTTGATTTGCCCAGCCTTACACACTGCAAAAGCACTTGTTGGTGCTGGCTACAAGACGCTTTCGGAAAATTTAACAGAATTTCAGAATATTGGTGCATTTCCCCATGGTTTGGATGTACAAAAGTTAAATTAGGGTGAAAGTATAGAAGAAACATTAAAAAAAAGAAAGCAAAGGGGCATAAAAAGTGTGCACTTAACTTCAACAGAACAAAACTAGCCAGAGCAAAGAAACACAAACGTTCATCCTCTTTGCCAAATGATTCACCTGAGAACAGTCCACAGACTTTATTAGAACCAGATGAAAAAAACCCAAGGAATATGCGTTGTTCCACATCATTTATTAAAATTAAAGATGAAATATGTCTTATATGCAATCAAAAAGGCACTACTCGAAAACCTCTATATAAGATTGCTTCCCTACAAAACGATAAACTTAAGATATGTGCCGATATTACCAATAACACAAACCTTAAAGCATTCCTAGAGGGTGGCGATTTGGTTTCTAAGGAAGCAAAGTACCACTCGAAGTGCTATACAAACCTGACTAATTGTCTGAGAGCATCAATTGGGGTAAAAGAAGAAGAGGTCAACTCTTATCTGCGAGAGTATGGCATTTGCTTCCGTCGCACGCTTCATAAGAGAGAAAAAGAGGGCCTCTGAATCTGATAATACTGAGATTTGTATTCAAAATGGCTCACTTAAAGACTATATATGCAAACAGCCTTGCAAATATTCTGGGAATGAAAAGTAAAGACCTTCCAAACACAATTACCACCCGTTTACGCGAGAGAATTCTCGATCACTTCCCACAGTTCAAAGCTCAACTTTCAGGCAGAGATTACTTCCTTTATCGTAATGGTGCTAATATTTTTAAATATATTCATTCTGAAAACCTTGATGATGATGCTGTTGCATGTGAAAGCTTTATTAAGCAAATGAGAAAGATCATAACCCAGCACAAAGTTACGTTTGATGGTCATTTGAACGATGATCAACAAGCTGCAAGCGTTCCTCCAGCACTTCTCTCTTTAGTGTGTTCTTTACTTCATGGCTATGCTTCAGCAGAGAATGTGACTAAAGCAACTAGGCTCTGCTTTGACTATCAGCCAATTAATAGTTTTCAACCACAGTGAAAACATTCCAAAAGGCAACATTATTCGTCATAAGAAAAGTCATGATCCACCAGTTCCATTATACGTGGTCCTGTCTATATTTGGAAGAACACGATATAATACAATAATTGAAAGCATGCATAAAAGAGGCCTCTCAATATCACCAAACATAATTATGGAGAATAGCAAGTCTGGCTCACTTGGACATTAAGAGAGCTCAAGAAGAAGGTGTCCTATACCCCTCAAATTTGCTTCATGGTCTCTTTGTGATTGGTACGTACAATAACATTGATCATAACTACAGCAGTACAACTTCAGAATCATCTTTCCATGGAACAGCAATTTCTATCTTTCAAATTTCCGGCGAAGGAGAAGTTGGTGAGCCTCGTAATTTCACCACAAGCATTTCGTGTGTCGATCAAATTAACAGGAAAGTGCCAGAGCTTCTAGACAGCTACAATGTTGTCAAGACTGTAACACTGCCTTCCAAGCAACCTCTTGTGCCAATAGCAAGCGAGATCACCTGTTCTCAGATGTCAACTTCTAAATTTGTATCCGAGTGGAAAACGGAACAGGAATGGCTAGATCATATTCTTAGCGACAGAAAATATGGGCCCTTGGATCTTTCCTGGGCAGCGTTCTATGCTTCAAAGGTAGGCTCTTCATCATTTGAATTAACACGTAACTCTCTTTTACCTCTATTCAATGAAAGTTCTTCTTCGCCGTCAATGCTGAAGCACGGAGTGGATCAAATAAGAAAAATTACAACGTTTATAAATCCAAGACAAATTACTATCATATGTGTGGATCAACCTCTATTTGCCTTGACTAAATCCATCCAGTGGAACTGGCCTGAATTTTATGGTGAATCCAAATTTGTAGCCATGTTTGCAGCGTTTCATATTGAGCAGGCCTTTCTGAAGGTGCTTGGCCAGATTCTTGAGGGTAGTGGCTGGACTAGTTTGATGGCAAATTCTGGAATCAAGACAGAAGCGGGAGCAGAGGCGTGTCTTAAAGCTACTAATGTAACAAAAGCAAGGGCAATTTATCAGACTACTGCTGCTGTTTTATACAGTCTGCTCAAAGATGCATTTACACTAGAACACCCAAAAGTATCATTTGAAGAATGGATTGAAGAAAAACGTTCAAACTCTCCAACATTTCGATTCTGGTTTTTAGTGTTAAACTTGGCGATACTTGTCTTATCTTTTGTTCGGTCGATCAGGGATGGTAACTATGAACTGTTCACCCAAATATTGAAGAAACTAGCACCTTGGTTTTTCCTGATGGATCATCTTCACTATGCTCGTTGCTTGCCAATCCACATAAAAGACAAGAACTAAAAGACACAGCACCCAGTGTACATGAGTACTTTAGCAATGGCCAGTTTGTTATCCACAAAACAAAAAATCCCTTTTCTGCACTCGCTGTGGATCAGGCTCATGAACAAAACAATGCTGTCATAAAGAGAAATGGTGGTGGTGTTGGTCTGTTGCAAGATCCAGCCATGTTAAGATGGTGGATGCTGGCTGGGCCACGATTAGTCAGCATTCTGGATGAGTTTGAGTCAACGAGCAAAACAAACAGCACTGACAGGATTGTTCACCAAGAACAATATACTGCTTACCAGAACAAGTTTCAAGACCAAAAACATGCATTAAAAGGAAGCTTTCTTGAATTCGGAAATCCTTTTGAGCTAAACTCCTGTGATCTTGTGGCTTGGGACACTAAGGTTATAATGGATAAAGAGCGAGTTAAAGCTCTATTAGGTGCTGAAGAAAAAGCGTTACAACTGTACAGCAAAGAACGTTTGAGTAAGGAAGCAAAAGTGAGTGTGTTTGCTCCATTGCAGAAAAATGGGACCAAATTCTTTGGATTTGCAAAAAAGAATAAAAAATCTTCCCCGATGATTTCTGACATGAGAAATGATGTTGAGCTTTTCTCTAGGGCTTTCATTGTAAGTCAAAACAGAGACTTAGATCTGAACAAGTTTTTTGAACATGAAAACACCAGCGCTCCACCTTCTCTTTCCTCAAATGGTGTTCAGCGATCAGTTCAGAAATCGCAGCTAAATAAAATCCTGGAAGAAACCATTGATCCGGTACAGTTTTAAGGATTCTACGACACAATAATTTACGATGGAGCTGCACTAGTACATGCTCTTCCACCCAAAACATCATGGACATTTGGAGAATACTGTGATACAGAATTCAAACACAGGATTTTATATGATTCTGAGAGATTTCATGCAAAAAGAATACACATTTCTTGGGATACTTACGCAAAAACTTGCCTGAAGAAATTTTTGAGAGAGAAGAGAGGCTTTGGTCTTCGTCGCCAAGTATCACAAGGAAATATGTTACCATAAAATTTGAATAACTTCCTCTGCTGCAATCAGAATAAGACCGAACTTTTCAAGTTACTTGGAGAGCATTCACTTTTGAAGTTTGATTGGGTTCACATCATTACTGAGATTGATGGCATCATTCGTTCATCTCAATTGGGAAAAACTTTGATTGATATAGAGTCAAATACAGACAACAGGAAGAAGCAGCTAGCAGAATTTTCCTACATGCTAAAGATAGTTTTGAGCATGGAGAAAAAAATATCCTTATTGGCACAGTAGATACTGATGTACTTGTTCTGGCAATCTTCTTTTTTCCCCATTCTCAAAGTTACTGGTCTTCAGAAGATGTGGATTCTCTTTGGAGTTGGGAAGTCTCAGAGGTACATGAGCATTAATGCCATGTTTGAAAGTATAGGTGAAGATAAAGCTACTGCCTTGAGAGGATTCCATGCATTTACAGGATCAGGTGTAACTTCATCATTTGCCATGAAAGGTAAACAGACTGCCTGGAAAGTCTGGAAATCATTTCCTGAAGCTACGGAAGCCTTCCAAGCTATATCACTACCAAAAGAGTCTATTTCTGACGAGACTTTTTAAGTTCTGGAGAAGTTTACTGTTTTGCTTTACTACAAAGATGGAGAAGACTTCTCAGTCAATCATGTTAGAAAGCTTCTCTTTACTTCAAAAAGTCGCAGTCTATCAAGCTTGCCCTCAACTAAAGAGGCATTAAGGCATCATTGTCTCCGTTCAGCATACCAGGCAGGACAAGTCTGGGGTCGTGCCTGCTCAGTGATAGACAACGTTCCAGGACCAGAAGGATGGGGATGGACCAGAGCTGCAGGGAAGTGGGTGCCGGTCTGGTCTTCTCTGCCCTCTATTTGGGCAGCTTGTAGAGAATTGGTTAAGTGCAGTTGCTCTTAATGCCTTACACGATGCTCCTGTTCAAAGGCTAAGGTTCCATGCACGTTGCTATGCACGAACTGCACTGGAGGTCAAAAATGCGGCAATAAATACAATAAAAGGCATGTGCTTAGTTGAGAATTTCTAAATTTCAATAATTCCATCACTTTCAAGATCATTATATTTATTTTGCATCCAGCTTATTCTTTATGTAGACTCTTTTTCAAATACCAGGCGTCAAAAATACTTTTCTTTACTTGTTAACTTTTTAAGAGTTTATATGAAAATAATTACTTTGGTCCAGGTATGATTTGGAAGATGAGGAAAAGGATAACTTGATTTAGAGACATTTAAGCTGCTAAGAAGAAGAAGTTAATTTGCAGGAGCATTCCTATTATTCAAACATTTTTGTAGACATTGTTACTATATTATTGTAATAGTAAAGTAAACGAAATATTAAAAACCAAACTCTAGTTTCATTTGACCAGTAATTTCTTAAGAAGTAATTTATTAAAACAGATTTTCTTGGTATCAATGGGAAGAAAAAATAATGCTCTTTCTTTTTTATATCACCTATAAAGGAGATATGGACAATTAAAAAGATAGTTAGCAATGAAATTTGTGAGAAAAGTGAAATCTTCATAAATTCTTAAATTGTGGAGAAACCTTAAAGCTTAAAGATAAATATATGATAACCAATTAGTTTCTTCTTAGCAAGAGCTTTCAATAAAAAAAAAACAACTTCAATCGGAATATTAGAAGCTGAGATACCATGGAATTAAGAACACTAAAATGGCGGCTATAAATGGCCGCCATTTTGGTGTCCTGCACGGATTTTCAAGTGGCTCCCTATCTGAAAAGGTCTCTTTTCCCATTACATATGACTACAGAAAGTGGCATACTCCAATCAAAAAGTGCAGCTTTTTGGCTTTATTTGCTATGTACCAGACGTACTAAGAAGATGTTTTCATTTTAATGCTTACATTTCAGATTAGAAGTAAAACGGGACTAGAAAACTGGGAATGCACCTTCTAATTAGTTCACTGTAGAGAGAGGATGTTTTAAAACACTATTTCATTAACTTAAGAGCAGATGTAAATAAAAACTATTCCTTTTGATCAGTATCATCTTTCAAAATAATTTATATTTATTAATGTTTGCACCAGAAGAGAGATATGAGCTTCTGGGGAAAATTTTCAACCTGCCTTTATTTTCTTTAATTGATAATGTACAGCTTGTGTGCCATGATTTTGACTGTAGTCGTAATTTATTTGATATATTTTCCAACAACAAATACTGCTAAATTTTTCTACATTACATGCAACTTGAAAAATTGTAATTCTATATTCAGCTTCAGCACATGCACACTTATGTGGAAGACTGTGTAACACCAAATACCCTACTAATCTTGTGAGTGGTACGAAGAGCCGAAAACTGGCTCACTAGAGCTCACACCTTGCTAACACATGCTCATGTGAAATACTACCCTTTTAAAAATATAAATTAAAAAATTAGATTTTGGGATAGCTTGATTTGCATTGTATCTTAAAGGAAACAGAAGGGTTAAGGGCTTTGGTACCGCTTAAAAAACCGTCCTAATACATTTAAGTGGACCAATTATAATAGTTGGATCTCTAATGATCTTCTACCACTACTTTTTTTAAATGAAATATGTTAGTGTTTAATGTAGTTACTCATCGACCTAAGGGATGTATCAGCGAGAGGTCTGTGTTGCTGGTTCCTGTGAAGCCTATTTGTGCCTAAACATGTTTTGAGTAACATGAGTGGCGCCTATCGGTAGGTTTTAAATCTTGGAACTTCCTAGTACTTTAATAGATAATGATTGACTACCTGCAAAGAAGTTAATAAGCATTCTTGGCTCTGACACTTGTCCAAGCTTTGTTGGCTTGCATTTGAGCCATTTTTATTTCCTTAGCTGCTTGTGAGCTTGAAAACAAAAAATAAATAGGATGGTTCTTTCTGGTAGGAAGAAACTTTTTAGATAATTTAAACCTTTTTTCAGACACTTAACAATATTTTATCATGGTTTTATAGGTATTGATATTATATGAATCCAACAAACTCGATATTATTAATAATGATGTATATTAAAATAATAATAGACCTAATAATTAATATTCTTAAATTATGTTATAATTACAAACAGAATTATATAGAAAATTATAGTTTAAGATTACTTTATACAAAATTACATTTAAAATGCTTTGATTAAATTTATCTAATTTCCTAATCATCTCATAAAATTGAGGTACTGGTATTACACCTCTTTTCATCAACAAGTTAGTTGTATTTTGAAATCATATTTGTAGTAGACTACTTCAAAGTTCACAGTAGTCACGGACCATGCAGATTTAAAGTGAATTTTTAGCTTACAAGGATCTTAGCAGCCGGTTGTTAAGGTAGACGTTGCAGTTTAGTGACTATGACTACACTTCTCAAGCATAGACAAGGAATCAAACATGGGAATGCAGACGGGTTGTTTAGGAAAATAGGGGTAGTTACCTCAAGTAGTAAAGATAGATTCAAGCTGAGCCAGGAGAGTGACCCAGATTGCTTTAAATGGAGGGAATAGCCTCAATTCACTACCTTAGATGGAGTGTTATACAAGGAAACTGAGCAAGGATCGAGGCTAGTTGTACCTTAAAATGAAGCAGATAATATTCTGCATGAAAACCATAACCACCCCTACTAGCAGCCTATGCCAGGAAACGAACCACCAACTTAAGGATAGCTGAAACATTTTGGTGGACAACATGATGACAGGATGTGCACGACTATGTAGCCAGTTGCGACGACTGTCAGAGGAGGACTATGAAGGGTATAAGTATACCAGAGTTAGTGAAGTTACACGCGGTAACCCAACCTTTCCAGAGGGTTGGAGTAGACATTGTTGGCCCCTGCCTAAGACGTTGGAGGGGAACAAGTACATATTAACAAATTTGTATCATTTCTCAATCAGTTTTAATGGTACCATCACCAGACCAGAGTGCAAAAACTGTGGCCAGAGCATTCATTACCCTGTGGATTCTGAGATTTGGTATTATGTCAAGTATTTTGTCGGATCAAGGGACTAACTTTGTCAGATTTTATGGCGCAGTTGTGAAAATTGTTAAAGGTGGAAAAAAATTGAACACGAGTCCAGGACATCTATAGTGCAATGGCAGGACAGAGAGTGTTCATCAAACTATTAGTCGAATGCTGTCACATTTTGTCAACGTAAGTCAAAATAATTGGGACATATACTTACCTGTTGTTATCACCGCCTATAACACATGGGTACATTCCAGCATCAAGGTAACCCTGCACGAGGTAGTCTACGTACTAGGATCATGTTACCGGAATGAATGAATGAATGAATTTTGTGTTAGATGTGGCGGCTAAGCTGCAAGAACTATGGAGAAAGGTTTATAAGAATGGTCATGATGCATTCATGAAGCAGGTCAAACAACATGACAATAAAGTGCAGCCAACTACGTATTATGTCGAGAAATGGATCTATTTGACAAAGAAAACTCTAGGAAGAACAAGGTTAGTAAATTCTTAGCAAAGTTTACCGGCCCTTATCAAATCTTTGAGGTCCTGGGTAAGGTTACAGTAAGAATCCAGATTCCTTATCACTCTATGGTAGTCAGCGTGGGGAGGCTGAAATCTTTTGTGCCTAGGAATCCTATCCCAGTTCTGTCCACAGATCTAGAAGTATGGCCACGAGGGAGACCGAGGAAGACACCCATCAGCCAGGAGCTTGATAATAAACAGAAGAGGTCTACTTTTCATACCCCGCTGGCGACAACACCAACCCATTAAGTGGGAACCAGCCCTAAGTGGTCTAAGGCCGCATCATCGGATAGTGAAATAGATAGTGCAGTGTATGCAAGCTATTTTTTTCTCTCTGAGAGTAAGGGAAAGAGGAGGAGGGGGAAGTGCTGATTAAGTCATTTATGTCACTATATAAGGGTTACTTGTGTTTGTTATATTGTCATTGCGGTAATTATTGTGTGCATTAACTAAGGTTCTAGGAGGAATAATTCTAGTATTCCTGATTGAAGAATGAGGGTTCGAACTCAACCAAAATTCAGTTACTATTCAAATCTCATATTCAGAGATAGCTTTCAAATACATAAGGGAGATGTTTGCAATTAATTGTTAATATACTATTGTTAACCAGGGAAGGAATTTTTTTGCAGTATAGTGTCCATAATATTCCAGTAGCTTGGAATAAGACGGGAACATTTATAGAATTTGATCTAGATTAAGTATTTTTAATCAGTAAAGAAAGAAACTATTTCAGATCACTTAATCAGAGTTATTTATTTGAGTGTAAAGGGAAAAATTTGATTATTTGTCCAAATAATTTAATGGTGGTACATAGCAATGTAGAAAATTGTGCTTTTAATGTTTTTATGTCAAAAGGTAAGGTAATAAGGTAATATTGGCTCATGTAAAATTGAAAATAAGTGTCTTAAAGAATCCTGTTTTTAAAAGGATAGCAGTAGGTTGGTTATAAGTGATACCGGAGGATACTGAAGTCACTTTGGTGTGTAAAGAAAGTGTAAATCTCATTCTTTGGATAACCAAAACTTTAACTAGTACAAGGAGGATTATAAATGCCTCAGAATGTGACTTAATAGGAAGGTATTTTAAGTTCCTGACCATTTATCAGGACAGGTTAAAGGTTAAGAGCCAGTGGAATGCTATGCGATTCCGAGTGTTAGCTATTGTAGTTTGGAGAGAGGGTAATAACTTTTCTCATTTGGGGTACTCTACCCATTTAAAGGACGAATTGGACAATTACATAATTTCTAGTAGTTCCACAGTAGACTTCAATAAATTGACTAGCCATGTTAAAATAAAAATTGCAGAAAGAAACATTAATCACTTACTTGTTGCTAGTTATGTCATTCTGAGTATGGTAGTTTTGTTGGTTATTATAACCTCATTATACATATATGTTTAGGAAGATAAATAAGAGATGCCAGGGTCAGAAAGCTGACACTAAGACAACTGTGAAGTCATAAGTTCAAGGGATTGAGAAGTGTAAATAAACAATAGGAGAATGAAATTTTCTCAACCAGTGGGGAGGGAGTTAAGATATTAAAAAATGTGGTTTGATCTCTTAAAAGAAACCCAGGATAATGTCACCAACAGCCTCAATTGGAAGGCATGTTTGTATAAACAGTGAATATTGTGAGTGGCAAATGACATAATGGATGTTGTGAGGATAGTTCTGATGAATCAACAAAATAGAAGTGCTGATTTGAAAAGGAGTCATGGGGCCACACGGGCTAAGTCGTCGGGTTCACCAAGTACCAGTAGGGTCTGCCGCTCAAGCCCAGAGAACCAGGTTTTACAGCCATGCAGGACCCCCTAGCTGTCAGTCAGGCCATAGGTAATCCTCATAACACCTCATGCATTCACTCGCTTCTCTATATTCACTAAGTTCTTTATTTTAACTTCATTTCTAACATTATATTTGTATTAGAATATGAATGTGGGGAATGCCAGGCCACCACCGTGGTTCGGATTCCACGTTAAACTGTAGGTCCTTAATTTCATCTCACAATCACCCTACCATTACACATTAGCGTAAGTGCGTATAACCCGAACGGGTAGTGAGACGCGGTGCTAATAATAATAATGTATTAGAATAGTAGTATTAATTAATATTATTATTATTATTAGCACCGCGTCTTACTACCCGTTCGGGTTATACGCACTTACGCTAATGTGTAATGGTAGGGTGATTGTGAGATGAAATGAAGGACCTACAGTTTAACGTGGAATCCGAACCACGGTGGAGGCCTGGCATTCCCCACATTCACAAGATGTCTTGTCAGAGGTGAAGGAAGGGTTTGGTAATTAATTAATAAACCTATAAAAACCAAGTATAACGTCAATTACAAACCCACACGAGTGAAAGGGTAAACCCATAATTTCATCAATGATAGATTTTCGGCCATGCCGGGAATTGAACCCAGGACCCTTAGCTTAGTAGGCAGACACGCAACCGACTGAGCTAAGGTGTGAGACTAAAATTTTGAAGCTAGTCTCAAAACAAATAAAAGCAACGAAAACTCTTCAAGGTACCTACAGTTATAAAAAAACATAGGACAAACACAACTAAATATTGAACAAAACCATGAAATGAATAAGACTGAATGTGGATAACAGGTTGTAAGAAGGTGCTAAAAAAATAAACTAAGACTGAAGAAGTAAATTTAGAATGCTAGCCTATATTTCTATTGCTGTGCAACCACAGATATGAAAGACAGTGATTCAACCCTTTATGGTTTCTAAAATAAGTGTATGGTATTTATGTAAGAGGTTAACCTAAGCTAAATGTTTCAAAATTCCTGGCACTTTGTTTAAGGTTTTCTTTTTCATTATATCATCTTAAGCTGTTAGTTTATAAATGGTGTATCAAAAAATAAATGTTTGAAATATCAAAGGACATATATTTTCAAGAGTATGGTACCACTTGAAGTTAAGGAAAAAAGAAACCACCAAATCGATTTCCAAACAGTTGTGTTTTGTATATTCTCTTATACAGGATGGCCCACCTCTTATATCCAGCAGGCGCCCCACTCTGAATTAGAGGAGGCCAATCCCCTACCACTCATATTGTGACATGAAGGATGAGTCAATAAAGCTTTAGACAAGAAGTTCACGTGCTCATTCTTCATGTCACAATATGGGTGGAAGGGGATTGACCTCCTCCAGTTCAAAGTGAGGCCCTTGCTGGATATAGGAGGCGGGCTACTTTTCCATGGGCCACCCTATATAATAGGTCTTAACATTTACAAATGTACCTTAACTCTATAGGCTGTTCCACTCTTAAAGATGCAGTACAGATCTTATGGAGCGAACAGTAGTCAGATCTTACCTGCTTGAGACAGATAGAAAATTTTTATATTCCAAACTTATTCTGAGAGTTGGTGGAGGAGGCAGAGGACAAGGCCCAGTGGTGGTTTAAGTTCAATGACAAAATGAATGGACCTGACGTAATATAGTGACATAGTAATAATATAATAATAATAATTATAATTATAAACAACATTGAACTTAAACAAAGTTTAAACACTTCATGGCAATACATCTGAAGTTTGATTTATACCAATTGTGTATTATTATTATTATTATTCATGCACTTTTGAAACTACCACACTAACTTAATTCTTTAAGTGATGCGACACCCAATTCCCTGGCCATCACTTCATCACTGTGAAAAAAAAACACCAATTTCACAATATCTTATACATTTTTTATCCAATCTAGTAAATGCGCTCTAGATTCTTAGCTCCCTATATAGATGTGCTAATGACTTAGCAAAGGTGTTACACTTTACTACTGTAAATTCAGATTAAAATAAAACAATCTTCAGAATATGAAACGAGTTTTACAAAATCATTTGATTTAACTCTGATAAAACTAATTAAATGACTTTCCCTCCTTTTGTGGACTAATAAGCACCTTCTTTTACTAGTTCGAAGTTGGGTAACCTATGTTTTCCCCCTCTTAGGATTATTTATACCAACAGTTCCTAAAGTGGTGTACGTGAATATATTTGAATATTGGCGGAAAAGGCTACATTTGCCAGCAATGTAGGACAAAAGATCAGTCAAAAGTTTTGAAATTAGCTCAACGATATTGCAAGAGGCGGTTCAGGTTTTCTTTTATATTTGACCTTGAGAAAATGATATCAATTCAAACATAATATAGCTATCTTTAATAAATAAATCAAATGTGTTAGTTTTTATTGTAACTTTTGCTTTTTTAATGTAATATATATATAAAAACTTATTATTACATTTTTTTAATCGCATTATTAGACCATTTATTTTCATTTGTAACAAATGAGAAATAATTACTGGTGTAGTAAATTAACAATTTGCTAAAACTAAGGGCACAATTTATGTAAATGGGCTACTAAGGGGTACACAAGCAAATAAAGGTTGGGAACCATTGACTTATAGCATTCATGTTTGAATTTCATTCAGGTACTTCAAGTTAAGTTTGGATCAAGGATTTGGCGAATTCTCTAAACAAATTTGAATTGTTAATAACTCAGGTGTGTTAAGTGCTTAAAATAAGAATTATAGAATGATTGAATTCAATAATTGTATAATAACATGGAATAAGCAATTTTATTACACTAATTTAGTAGGAGTTATGTACTATTAACCAGTAAAGTGCCTAATAGAGTTTGTACATTTCTAAACTTTGTTGGCTTTTAGTTAAAATAAGAACAATTCTAATTAATTTTATTTTAATAGTATGCCGGCTGCAAATATTGTTAATTTTTGCCTCCTCTTAACAACTCTAAGCTACAAAAGTCTAGATTTGCTTCTTTTTTCCAAATTGTTTGTATTAGTTTGTGGCATTTTAATCGGATTTGCAATAGGTGAGTTTTCGCGATTGACTTGATTACATCTTGGTATAGAGGGTTTACGACCAAGTGGTTTTGACCAAGGTGGAGCACAAAAATTATTTTTAGATGTATTCTTAAACAAAAATAGTGGTTGGGGTGGAGTAGATCTAACAGCTTGTGGGTGAATTTATGTAATCCTACTACATGTACTGCAAATCGATGGAAAATGAGCTATTTGATTTTATTCTTAGTGAGATTTGTGCTTATTTTGACTAGTCCTAATATTTGCACAACATGTCAATCCAAACATATCTTCCCAAAAATAACCTTAAAAAAAACCCATGAAGTATGTATGTAATATCGGGGTGGCTACAAAACATATTATAGAAAATTCCCTGACTTTTCCAGGTTTTCTAGGCAACATTTTTCAATTTTCCCTGACTACTTTTCTCAAATTTTAATGATGGATGAGGACTTTTGTTTTATTTATTATTGATCACATTTAAAAAAAAAATTTTGTCTTTTAAACATAAACAGTTGTATCAGTTATTTAAAAAGTTAAAATGTTATTTTATTTAGGTAGGCATATTATTAACTTTTATTTTAGTGTTTATTGCAAAATTAATGGGATATTTTAGACATATTTTTTAATTCCCTGACTTTTCCAGGTTTTCCTTGTTTTCCCTGTCTGTATAGCCACCATGCATATTAAATAGGCCTATATCATATAGTACTCTCTTTCTTTTATCCATAGCTAAACTGTTTTTAAGTACTTACTTATTGTCATGTATTTATAGCTAGTAATTGCTGTCCATTTTAATTTACAAAAACTTAAAATCCATTGACTACAAAGCTATATGCGTTTAAATATAACAAAAGAAGGAATGCTGTTTTGAAATTGGTGTACAAATTCTCAACTCATTGGTCGTAACCATACTGTTTAGTCTGGTCAAAAAACAAGCATTACCAAATCGAGCTCCAGACATAAATATTTTGTTAACATCGATACCAGGTCAACCGTGAAAACGTTATGGTCATAAACATCTATACCAGGTCAACCGCAAAAATATGCCTAATGGGTTACTTATCTCAACTACTCAATCTGTAGTGGTTTCAATTTGTTGTTTCCTTTTTAAGACTGAACAAAGTCCAAAAGAATACTTTTGAATATTTCATATTGCTCTCATCTATTAAAGTTAAAATGTATTCTTTTAACAGATTTATTTAATAGTTTGTAGTTTGGTTGTAATTTTAAATTGTATATTGAGAAGTTAAAGGAATAATTTGAGTTAACATTTTAAGATAAGATGTTTGTGTCTATAATTGATAGGCAGCCATTAAAATAGGTAGCAAATTGGGTATAAAATAAATGGTCATACAATGTTATATATGAAACTATAACCAAGCTACAGTTGTAAACTTAATAGAGTGTTTAGCAAACTATTCACTGTAATATTAAATCAAGCTATTTCAATTCATAAGTTACAGTTAAAAGCTTAAATCCCTAAGTGATTTACTACACAAGTTAAAGTACACCAATTTACTCAAAATATTATTTTGGCACAGCCTATTTCAATAACACCTTCCCTTACACTATGCGAATAATTTACAGTTCAGAAAAAAGTAACAAACATTTTATAGAGTCACTACATTATTTTAATTACATTTAGTTTGACTTTAGCCTTAATGAACTGAATGTCTTAAATGTAACATACAAATCTTACAACCTTGGGCTAGCTGCAAGAAATATTTTAATCAAAAAAATGATTAAATGTCGAAACACACATGCTCTAACCACTATGGTCACATACTTCAAAAGTCCTTCATTAAATGTATTAATGGCAATTTGTGATTGTGTTAAAGATTAAAGCCTGCTTCAAGTAAAGCATATAATAAAGTTAGTAAACTATGCCCTTATAGCAAGCTATAGTTTCATTAATTAAGCTTAAATTGCCTCATTGAATTTTAAACTACACAAATGGTAATAATATAACTAAACACAGTCTATTATGATTTTCTTGCAAAATACAAATTAATATTAGGCTTACTAATGCACTACCAGTATGGCATAATTAATACCACCAATTTATTTTTTTCTTAACTTTAAAAACAATAAGTGGAGATATTGTTACAAAGTAGGCTACCATTTATGGTTTCTTACACACACACATATATATATATATATAATTTTTTTTTTAAAGATGAGAGGTAATTTGGAGGACATCTTTGACTGGTTGTTCTAGGATGAATTGGTGGGATGTATCTTGGCGCGACCTCTTTTTCTTCGGTCAGCCATAGCCAATCCCGAAACTTTTCCTTCTTCAGCTCCACTAGATACACTGCTTCCAAAGGCATCACCAATCACAGAATGTGATACAAGCTTGGGGTCTGTACAGTTCAATTGTTTGAACATACGTAGAGCTTTCTTGAAAGGCTGAAACAAAATTATAAACATAGAATTACTTTGTTGATAAGACTATAGTAGGATATATCATTTTATGTAAACATCAAAATTGATTCCATTCCTACTGTTGATAGAGTGTAAAATAATTTTTGTATTCTCTTATTAAAGTGATACTGTTAAGACCTTGATAAAGTAGAAGATTGATTTACAGTATAAGAAATATATCATTTGGAATCTCAAATTTTAGCTAGGCTCAAGCTCAATACATCTCTTAACTTATTTTCATTTGATATAGGTATCTCTATAAGGAAAACCTCTTTTCGCTTTGAGTGAATTGTATGATGTTTGGAATACAATTATTTCATAAAATAAAAAGAGGTTTTATTTATAGAAATGTGTTATATTCACATCCAATGTTCATTTCCTGTGTTAGTCCTTTATGTTATTCCTTTTAAATGTTCCTATCTAAGTGTCTTATCATTCTTTACAAATTTATTTCTCTCCATTTTTTTTTCCTCTTTTAGGAAGTCGCATTGCAGCTTTTACTATACATCTTTATGAGTTTTGATAGAATGAAACCTAGGTCGAGGGATTGGGCAGCCATGGAAAGTTTGAACTGTGCTCTTCTTTTCTTTGTAAAGGCCATATTGTGTTTTTTCCCTTTATTTGTTTCTATCCACCTTTCCTGTACCTTCTTCCAAATATAGTACAATTATTCTTATTTGAGATATTTATCAGTGGTTCTTGTTTTAATTATGGTATATATGTATTTTTTCTGTGATAAAATTGGAAACTCAAATTAATATAGGCTAAAGCATCTGTTCAATTGGCCTTAACCCTTCTAGTGCCACAAGCCGATCTGATCGGATCCGTCTACTACTGTTAAAGTGCCAGAGCCAATGAGGTTGGCTCTCCAGATTTGAGCTAGTTCTCGCTTTATCTGATAGATAATGCAGTAGTGTAATATACCACTGGAACAAGAACATTTTCCTCATTTATTTTATATAAGGTTGGAAACAAAAATCAAGTGTAAATATTTTTTATTGGAACTGGGAGTTTAGTACATTTACAATGGTCGGGTCACATACTCAATGGGCTAAGTGCAACGCCAGTTTACATATGAGCTGTATGGAAAAACCATTGTAGCTCCCATTTATACTGATTTAAACAGTTTTCAAATGTACGGGTTAAATTGTTCTGAGTTTAGAAAAATATACTATTTAGATTTCCATGTTATGTCGTGTGAATGAAAATATTTGTTTACCAATGTAAGTAGATAGGTGTAATGACCTTATAAATTTATATAATATTTTTTTAATATGAAATTATTCATTATAAAAGGATTTTTGGAAAACGCTGTAATTATATGTAGGCCTAAATATATATTCATGAGGTAAGCAATATAATAAATCTTGCTGTAAGGTAAGCAATAACAGCCCAAAACTATCTAATGTAGGATATTGAATAAAAATTCTTGTAATTACTATTTATAGTCATATATATATATTCAAAACTTTATTTTCTTGTATAAAACTAAATGCACTGCAACAAAATAATATTGAAATGTATATATAATATTTTTTAAATATGTTAATTAATATCAGTTTTGGAAAAAATTAAAACTCAAGTTTAAAATTTAGAACTTAAATAATTCTAGTTAAGTTGTATTAATTTATTATTATTAAATAACAGTAAATATGGATTAAAATGATAGAAAATCAAAACAATTGCTTCATAAATAAAGGTTTGGCAAAATTTCTTGCAAAATCTTAAAAAAAAAGATGAAATAGCTGTGGCATTCTTCACACACAAAACCTAACAGGCTCCAGGCATTCTTCGTTCGCGAATTCTGGAATAGGCGTGGCACTAAAAGGGTTGATGAACATATCCCAAGGGGCGTTGCACAAAATATATTTTGGGTGTGAGGGAGGGAGGGGGTGCAGTGAACCAGTGTTTTTCCCAACTCTAAGCATTTTGAAATTAGAGAAATTCCCAAGTATCAAAGGAGAGTACGAGAAGGGCAATGTTGAGAACGCGGAAAGGGGGCAGGAGGCTCCAAGAATTTCTTTAAAATTTGGGGTGATAATCAAGCCTTGAACCTAGATTTTAGGCAACTGTATTTTTAAATTTATTTATGTATTTATTCATACTGGATTTTTAAAACTAAAAGGATTTTTCAGTGCATAAGGAAATAACTTGAATTATTATTTATTTCAGTTTACCTGCATCTTAGCTAAATATCCAATTGAGCTTAAATATATTTATTTAGATTTGCAGATATCGTTCATATCATGTATTTTAGATTAAAAGATTTAACTAGCTTTATTAACGCGGTTTCCAACATTTTGTAGTTTATGACCATAACTTTTCTCTCTGCAACCATGGCAACCCTTTGATAATTTAAAAGCGTTTAAATCCTGATTTTTAAGGTGTTTTTTTTCACTGTGTATTACTACCATCCCGGACAATCTACAGTTAACTAGAGCAGTGGGATAGGTACAATCTAAGAGGAAATGTACCCTTATTTGCTTGAAGGAATATTAAGATAAACTACCCCTGGCCAGAATGAAAATCCTTACTTCACCTTCACTAACAAACCAAATCAAAAGAGTGTGGCATTAAATCCACATGTCCACTAATACTTGTTTTAATTATTAAATTGCTTATAATAATAATAATTATTATTTGTGACTAATATCTAGTAAAAGATAATCAACAAGCCTTGGGTTGGGGGATGATTTTATATTATGCTGGTGACCTGGTGGTCTAGGGGTAAGGTGTCAGACTTCTGTGTTGGGGGTCTGGGGTTCAATCCTCTGTCTCGGCACAGATTTATCTGATTGCCAAACCTTTCCTTCATCTCTGACAAGATGTGTATTAATCACAACTTTTGAATGTGGGGAATGCCAGGCCTGCACCGTGGTTCAAATTCCACGTTAAACTCTATGTCCTCCATTTCATCTCGCAATCACTCTACCATTCATTATACATTAGCGTAAGTGCGTACAACCCAAACGGGTATTAAGATGCTGTGCTAATAATAATATATTATGCTAGCAGCATTACAAGGCTGCCACAGTAAACAAGTAAGCAAGAAGATATCAGAATGGAATAGCCAAAAGGAAGCTAACCAGTAACTAGTTCGTGTTTAGCACTCTAACAACTTACATTTCTATTAGAATTACATATTTTCCTATAATCATTAAAATCCTTGAAAAAGTAAATATAAAGCTAAAACTTCTACATTGTGACCACACCCAAAACATACTGCGACCCCCAGGTTGGAAACTGCTGCTTTATTATAACACACTTGGAAGCAATATTTAACTAGTTAGCTCCCTGAGATGTAGAACTCGCTCATCACTTTAACAAACAATTAGCAATTTGGCCATGTTCATTTAAAAACATTTTCAACTGTAAAATAAAGCAATAAAAAATGGATTTTATTGATATTTCTACAGTATTTTGGTACTTGTCTACCAATGTCCTGCTTCATAACCTCATGGAAGTTGTCATAAAATGTTAATACTAGTACGTCAATAAACTATTCAAAACATTGTAATTTAGCACGTGAATGGGAAGGGGCTTCCCCTGAAATTTTATTAAATAACTTATGGCACATTCGAAATCAGCACTCTAAACAACATGGTTAAATACGAAATTTCATTCAAATCAAACACTAAATAACGAATTTAAAAATGTAGGGTCAGTCGGGGTAAATGTGAACATGGGGTGATTGCGAACACGTTTCATAACTCCCGCGAAATTACTGTTTAGGGAAATTTGACACTGGTACATGTTTCTAGACGTTAGTGTGGCCACACTGCTTGCTTATCATGAAAATATTTTGTTGTTTACTTGCAAAGAGTGATCAGTGAAATGACAGAGTAACAAAAACTTGAAAACCAATTTGGAAGGATTTTGAAATCTGTATCTGTATCACTAATTTTTTTTTTCTAATCAACATGATGTAAACTAATAGTATTCCAGGATATTTCAGCAGATCTACTCTCATATGCCTTTTTTTTTTTAGGTTTGTTCACATTAAAATTTTGCCTTATTTCACCCATATAATCTAGTTTTTTTTGTTACTTACAGATACAATATGCCTAGAAATTATATCAAGAAGAAACCCCCTCCACCCTATAGCGTGGAAACTTTGCAAACCGCAGTGGCAGATGTCAAAAATTCTAATAAGACCCTCCGCGAAGCAGCTGCCTTTTATGGAATTCCTGCCACCACCATTTACTACAGGGTTGAGGGAAGAAAATCATCACGAGGTACAATTTTACTATAATTCTCTTATTCATTTACCTGTCTACTAATTCTATAATCTTAAAACCACAAAAAGAGGACAAGTGACAAATAAAATACTTGAAAATTACTCTTTCTTTTTAACCAAAACGTGATATCTTTGACCCCTCTTTGTTGCAGATAAAATTGGATCTGGTAGATTGACCATTTTAGATAGAGCTACAGAATCATTACTTGTTGAATGTCTGATCGCACGCAGCAAACTTGGCTACCCTTGTGACAAAGAAGAATTGCTGGATTTAGTTCAAGAATTTGTTGTTAATAATACCATCAAAACTCCTTTTGTAAACAATCGACATGGTCATGATTGATACAGTGGCTTCATGAAACGACATCCGCTAAAGAAGGCAGAAATGCTGCAGAGGGTGCGGATTGATGCTCGCGATATGGAAGTAGTATATGATTTTTTCGACATGCAAAGAACAGTTTACGATGAACATGAAATAAAGGATAGAGGGGATTTTATTTTCAACTTTGATGAGTCGGGCTTCCCAAGTGATCCTGCGAGCCTTGGGTGAGATGGGGAAACCAATGAGTAGAGTTTCAGGGGGCTCTGGTAAAGAGAACACAACTGTTTTGGCTTGTGTGAGCGCTGCCGGAGTTGCGTTGCCTACTCTTATTGTTTTTAAAGGAGCAGCAGTTCAGGTTCGACATATTTCTGAATCAGCGTATCCTGGCACAACGTATTCAGCCACTAGCAATGGCTGGATGGAGGAAGCTGCATCTTTTAACTGGATGGAGTCTTTGTTTATTCCGAAAGTTCAGAGATTAGTACTGAAAAAGAATTACCAGAGCAAAAAGCGATACTGTTATTCGATGGCCATGCTAGTCACTATAGCCTACGGATTGTTCAAGCTGCAGTTGCTAGTAATATAACTTTACTGAAATTTCCCAGCCATTTGAACGATAGATTTCAACCCCTAGACAAATGTGTCTTTGGCCCTATTAAAACTTTATGGGAAAAAAACTGGTTGAGTTTGGAAAAAAAACAGGTTGGTGTTGGATGTGGACGTTTAACAAAAGATAAATTTTCTGAATTTTTGAGAAAAGTTTGGAAAGAAGGGATAAAGCCAGCCAACATTCAAAATGGTTTTAAAACAACCTGTATTTTCCCTTTTGAACCCCTTAAATTTGATCGAGAACTGTTTCATCCATCTAAATTAGAGGCCTACAAAGCAAAGAAAACAAAAGAAGAAAATAAAAGAAGAGGTCCAGAAAAAATAAAGTTTGTAGGTCTAGAACAGTGGTTCCCAACCTTTTGTGGCCCATCTCCCCTTTCTGGAGGTTGACTAACACCTATCGCCACCTTTTCATTTTCATTGTATGCCTAATTTTAATTTGAAGTAAGGTGTAAATAATAAAGCAGTTTTATTATTATAAACAATTTTACTACCGTATATAAAAACAACCAAAGCAGTTTTATCCGGTCACTCTTGAATAAAATAGAAAA